>PVLA01008700.1:0-85181 GCA_004027455.1 Hydrochoerus hydrochaeris
CCTTCTTCCCATTTTTGGTCACTCATTTTGGATACAAGTCAGTAAAGGCCAGCCAAAGAGTCTGTTATTAACTCAGTCATATCATTCAGGTTCCAGATGTGCAACCTAGAGTTTAGTCTGCCTTTCTGTTTTTATGTTTCTGTTTGCTATGATACTTTGCTCAGCTTTCTTACCCTTGGGCAAACTAGCTATTGGTAAATTGGCTTCCTGCTTAAATAGCTGCCTACCCCGGTTTACCTGTTTTGTGCTTAAAGTCTCCAGATCTTGTTTCACCCTAGTCCACCTTCCCACCATGACTGGCAGCCATTTTGGTTGATCATGAGAGTTAGTCACATGGATCAGCCATTTTGGTTCATCACATGGGTTGGCTGCATGGATTGGGTCATGTTTGTAGGACATTTACTTTAAGTTGTTCATGTGGTTTTGCCATGCTTGTTTGCCCCCCCTCCTTTTTTTTTTTTTTTTTAACTTTTTACAACTGGCTTCATGGTTACCAGGAAGTCTCACCCTTGTAGATAGGTACTAAGCCTCCAATTTTAAGAAATATATGAGCCTCCTCCTTTTCTTTTGAATTGGGTTGGATTGCCTCGTTTTTTTGTCTGTTTGGTTTTTGTTTATTTGTTTTGTTTTGTTTTTTGGTACCAAGAGAATCAAACTCACAACCTCACACTTGTCAGGCAGGCACTGTGCCACTGAGCTGCATCTCCAGCCCTCGAACCTCCTCTTTATTTAAAAATTCAGGTAATTTAGACACATATACCTGATGGCCTGAAAAAACAAAGGAATAGCCAGTAAAGTTCAACTCAAATAGCTGTGAGTATGCAAAAGTAGAGCCAGCTGTATTCTTAGAACTTTTTAATTTTTAAAAGAGGTTTCTATTTTTATTGCCTTAAACAAAGCACCAAAGCCCTCAAAAATTAAGAGAGAATTTTTCTCAAGTAGCTCCACCCTGGTCTCTAAGAATAGCAGTTTCTCAAGTGGCTAGGGTGTCTCTGGGGGTAGAGCTCCACCCTGATCATATGGGAGTTTCCAAAACAGCTCCTAGAGGTCTCTACCCTTCTCTTGAGGAGTTAGTGGGCCACAGTATGGAGAGTTCTAAAGCTGGGAGCCCTCAGGGGGGCCCTACTCTTCTAGGAAAGACAGAAGTGTCACCCCAGCTTCCAGTACCGATGTCTGCCTAGTAAGTACTTGTATCTTACAAGGGAAGCTTTATGAACTCAACAGGTCTCCTCCTTCATGAAATATCATCTAAAGAACCCAAGACCTCCCTCTATATGACCAAGATGCGTCATGAGAAACACCACAAACAGCACCCTGTAGATTTCACCAATCTTGCCACTGGACTGTATCTTTCATCAATGAAAACAGTCCAACTATGGAAATTTTAAAAAAATGATTAATCAGTTATTGAAATATGGTTTGGGCCCACTATGAACTAGGGAATGGTGAGAGATAAGTACAAGATGACAGTTTATATTTCAATACTATTTTTCTATTATATCATTTTTGCAAAAGGCAAAGAAGATGATGTGAAATTCCTTATGTTGAGGGCTTTATGGCTCTTTTTCTCTGGAAAAGCCCAGAAACTAGGTTGTATAGTATGGGCCCTGAGGAAGAAGTGAATGATCCTATCTTCAAATCCCCCCTGTATCTTCCCATCTCTTTAATGAAAACAACCATACTGGGAGGTCTCCTTAACCTCCTACTTATGATCTTCAGACCAGTAAATCAGTCCCATTCCCCTCAAATGACTCAGGAACTCTACCAGAGCCTTACACTCCAGAGAAACTGTGTTCCTCATTCCCTTCAACAGGCTCCTCAGACAGCAGTAAGCCCCACAGGACATACTTAGAGGGTGCTTCCTCTAACTCACAGCCTGTTCTGCTCCTGGGAGATGTCCTGGGAGCAAAGGGGAATATCTGAGTCAAGTTTTCTTTTGCAGTGGCTGATACCCAACAATGCAAAGAATGGCTAGGCTGACATTCAGAGGATCCTAGTGATCTATCATGGCAAGATGTCCAATTTATCTTGGTCACTTTCTGTACCCTGGACGAAAGACAAAGAATTCTAGAAGAGGGTAGGGGATATGCAGATGAACAATCTGCTGCAAAAAGGGAAAGAAATCACCTAGGAGAAGTTGTTTTCCCTTCAATGGCCAAACTGGGATAATTATACTAGCAATGGGCTAAAAATGATGTCTAACATAACTGCCCTTGGCATGTGAATAAAAAGGTACATTAAGAAATGTATGAATTAGGGAAGGGTCAGAGAGGTCACACAGGACAAAGAAGAAAATCCAGCTGTCTTCCATAGCTGATTAGTACATGCTATTCATAAACATGCAAAAGTATATCCATCTTCCAAGGTGGGACAGGCATTGATGGGAAATCATTAGTCACACAATCCCAGATATTTGGCATAAATTACAAAAACTTCAAATGGGCCCCTGGACCCCTATGACCCACTTCTGGACACAACCTTTTCTGTGTTCAACAGTTGAGATCTAGGTGAGGATGAAAGAAGAAGAGCTGAAAAAAAAGACGAGCTCAGATTTTGATTACTGCAACTGGCAATGCTTTAAGTACACCCAAGGTGGGTAAGGAAAAAACTCATGGACAATTAAGGAGAGAGTTCCTATTTTAAATGCAAGAAGACTGGACACTGCATACACAACTGCACCAAGCCACTGCCTGAGCCGTGCTCCAAGTAAGGAATAACTAAACCATGTTTAAGTCCACAGGATTATTTGTTGTGAAAAGGAAATTTTTTTGAATTGCGTGCAGATCAGACTACTTGCAATGGTGCTCACAACATAACTGTTACAAAAGACACGTTAACCAGAGAAAGTGCCTTTACTGCCACAAATAATCAACTTACTTTTAAATTACAAGTATATAAACAAATTAAAATAGCTGCCACAAGGACTTGGAAGAAACTTCCTTTAAAGGGTGAGACATTCCTTGATTTGAGTTCCATTTGTCCTAATGCATCTTCTCAAGATTTTGTGGCATGCTTATCGCAGGCTAGTGGGAGGATTATAAGACTAGCAAGTTAGTAGTTTGACAGCTGGGCTTTGAAAATGTAAATAAAGGGTGTAAAGAGCCCACCAAAGATGGGGTACACTGGCTGAGGTGGTTCAAATTGTGCAGACACTGGCCCCTCATATGTGCAGGGGGCTAACTTGGCAGCAGCTATCACTCACCCACAGCCTAGAGAAAAGGAAAAGAAACAGCTGTGGAGGTGTGGGCATTTGCCAAAAATTGCTCTGCTGTACCTGTAGGGGCACAGCATGGCTGCTATCTGTCCCTTCAACAAAATCTTCTACTATCTGTCCAAAGTGGAAATCATGGTATCATTGGGCAAAGGAGTATAGACCAACACTAAGGAGTATATATAGGTCAACCCATTCTGGGAAACTTCCAGTCAGGCCTGCTCCAGTGCCACCAAACAGTGGGGACACTTTCCCCAATTCCTCCACAGCCCTACCCTTCAATGCCAAGCAAGTGTCTGGCCTCTGGCAAGCAACAGAAGACAGCAGAGGCTTGGATCTGTCTCTCCTCCAGATTCCTCCTAACTCCTGAAATGGGACCCCAAGTTATTCCTACTGGAATCTATGGATCTTTACCTCATGGAACAGTGGGACTCCTGCTAAGCTACAGCAGTCTCATTTTAAAAGGTCTCCAGGTGTTGCCTGGTGTCATTGATGCTGACTATACAGGGAAATCAAGGTATTGGTTTGATTTATTTGAAATACTGTTGAAGTCACACTAGACTCTCATATCACTAGATTGGTCATTCTTCCCTCAACAAAAATGGAAAAAAATCTACAAATAAAGGAGATCCAAGTGTTTGGGATCCTCTGATATGTATTGTGTCCTACAGATTAAACAAGATCATGGTAAGATGGAATTGATTACTGAAGGCAAAACAGTCACAGGCCTTTTAGACACAGGTGTGGATGTTTCAGTTATTGCTCTACACCACTGGCCCACAGCATGGCCTCTGGACGTAGCAACTACAGATTCGCAGGGGTGGGCAGTGTTTCGCACCCTAATAGAAGTGCTAAACTGTTAACTTGGGGGGGTGCGGAAGGCCATTTTGGACATTTTCCACCTTATTTCCTCCACCATATACCAGTCGGTCTAGGGGGTCATACCGTATCACAGGATGGGGGGCATTTTTCTTAGTCTTAACTCTTTGGTGACTCATCAGATGTTATAAAAAGATTTCCTTCCCACTCAAAGGCTTGGTAAAACAACCAAAAAAGAACAAAACCTCTCCCAGTTATTCCTCCCATTTTGGTATAGGCTGCTCCCCTTCACATTTTCAGGCGGAGCCTTGACCTCTTCTCTGACCCCACAGATGGCATCTGAGATAGTACGGCTGTCCAGTGACCCTCTTTGGGTTAATCAATGGCCCCTCAACAGGAAAAAGCTTACAGCAGCTCATATACTGGTTAATGAACAGATGATGGTAGGCACCTAAACACCTGGCTGGCAGGCATGAGGTCATGAGTTTGATCCCCAATACCAAAAAAAAAAAAAAATCAATAAGATAGTGATTACTACAGGATTTCCAGGCTGTAATCACACCATCGCTCCAATGGGAGCACTTCAACCAGGATTGCCCAGTCCCATAACTATTCCTTTACATTTTTCCCTCATGGTGATTGATTTAAAAAGGCTTGTGTATTTTTTGTTTCATTTTGTTTTGTTTACTATTCCTCTCTACTCTCAATATAAAAAACATTTTGCTGTTAGTTTGCTCTCTATTAATTATCAGGCCCTTACATACCACTTCTAATGGTGTTGTTTGCCACAAGAAATGGCAAGAGTTTGTGGCTGCGGCCATTCTGTCAGTCTGTCAGGCTCATCCATCTACTTATCCATTACATAGATGATATTCTTCTAGCACATAAATGCTCATCAACCTTGCATCAAGTATTCATTCAACTAGATAATTCCCCTCATAATGCAAGTCTAGTAGTGGCCCCCCAAAAGGTGTAAACTATGGCATCTTTTTCATATTTGGGTCACCTTACCCAACAAAGATATATTGTACCCCAAACTGTTCAAATCCAGGTTAATCTTTCAATCCTGATTTTCAGACCCTACTTGGTAATATGAATTGGCTACACCCAGCTCTTAAGCTAACAACGCATGATTTTACTCCTTTCTTTGACATCCTCAAGGGGGACCCAGACCCCACCTCTCCAAGAGCACATACATCAGAGAATAAAACTGCCTTGGATAAAGTTAATCTGGCTCTCTCCAGCACTCAACTCTCTAGAACTGACCCATCTTCACTAATGTTTTTAATTATTTTCCCAACTCAACATATGCTCATCAGGGTCCTTTGGCAGTCTCAGGGCACTCTACAATGGCCACATAAGCCACATGTTCCACATAAAACCATCACTCCCTTTTATGATGCTGTGGCAGGACTAACTGCACGTGGGTGGATGCATGCTATTCAGCTTTTTGGATGTGAGGTGCAAGTTATTATTGTTCCCTTTTCTTCTGTTCAACAACAGTGGTTATGGCAATTCTCATCCTCTTGGCAAACTGTATTAGCTAACTTCCCTGGTTTTACTGATTGTCATCATCCTCTGGATAAACTAATTGAATTTGCTTCCCTCACACCCTTTGTCTTCCCTTCAAAAATAAACTCTGTTCCCATAGCTGGAGGTGTCTCTGTTTTCACAGGTGGCTTCTCCTTGGGCAGGGGAGGTTATGTTACAGCCTCCTCTTCTCAAATACAGGATATGGGGTTTTCTTCTGCACAAAAGACAAAATTACAAGCTGTTATATAGGCCTTACAAGATCATTCACCCACTCCAATTAACCTTTTTCAGACAGTACTTATGTTTGCAGTGTGATGCACCACATTAAAACTGCCATGATTCACACAAACCAGTCAGATTTTTTCATTTATTTCACTCTCCAATTTGCTGTTTATTCACATCATGTCCCCTGCTGTATTGGTCATTTACAGTCTCATTTCCAATTGCCATGGTCTCTCACTGAGGAAAATGCTGCAATAGACAGACTGCTAGCTACTGTCAGTGCTACTCCCTCAGAGGCCATTCAACAGGCTTCTGTTTCCCATGCTACCTTTTATCAAAATGCTTCTTCCTTATACAAATTGTCCCACTTAACCCAAAAACAGGCTCAACAAGTTGTTAAACAATTTTCCTGATGTGTAATACATTTTCCCCTCACCTTTTATGGTCGTTAGTCCCCAAGGATTACACCCCAACCATCTCTGGCTAATGGATGTCACTCACATTCCTGAATTTGGCTCTTTATGCTGGGTCCATGTTTTAGTACACACCTCTTCAAGATTTACTTTTGCTTCTGCCTGCACTGGTTAAGTGGTTAAACATGTCACTGCTCATTGTTTAGATGCCTTTAGTACTCTTGGCTGCCCAAGGGCACTTAAGACTGACAGTGCTCCAGCCTATACAAGTGCTGCCTTCCAAAGGTTTTGTAAAACTTTTCATATTTCCCTTACCATGGACATTTTTTATAACTCTTAAAGTAAAAAAAAAAAAATTGTTAAAACATGCTCACCATACACTCAAAATTCAATTACAAAAACAAAAAGGGGAATCCTGTCCAACAAAATTCATACTTCATAATAGACTTTACTTGGTGGTATATACTATTAATTATTTAAATTCTACTAGGGATAGGACTACAGCAGCAGAAAGACAATTCAACCAGGTAAAGCACAAAAAGATAGAAGGGTCTTTCAGAAAGATTTTCATGCTACCTGGCAAGCATAAGGTCCTGAGTTCAAGTCCCAGTACAAAAAGAAAAGAAAGAAAATAGAAAACAGAAAAAGAAAGATCTTCATACTAGATAATGGAAGGGACCCAGTCCAGTGCTAATTTGGGGTCAAGGGTCTGCTAGTGTCTTTCCAGAGAATGATAAAGGGCCTATCTGGCTACCACAGCATGCTATACCACAGACCCAGGCCTGGAGGAGGAGTTGATTCCACCTTTCAAGAAGCTGATGCTCGGTCCTATGACAGTGATGACTTGGAGACTGCTCTACAGCAGAAAAACAAGGATTTGGCTGGACCCAACCTTCAATTCCAATGAAGGAATTGACCCAAAATGCCCATGAGATAGTAACCAAAAATGGTAATCAACAGTCTGAGTGGGTGATAGAGTGCTTGGAAATAAATGAACTGAAAGTTACATGAAAAAAAGGCGACACAAAAGTTACCAATATTCTTAAAACACAAAAATTATATATTAACTATAGATAAAAGATTTTATTCCTTCCAAATTCTTCTTATAAGAGATCTCTGCTAATTAACCAACAAAGAATTCTAAAGAATCTATTTGCAATGACAAACTTCTAAAATTGTAAGAGAGTTATTATAATTCAAATTGGTAAAAAATATATTGAGTGCACTCTGATTTTTTAAGATGTTTGTCTGTTTGTCCAATCTGGTAAGCTGTGTATTTATTTGTCTACTGGTCTTTTCTGTGAACAGCTGTTTTATATTTGAGCTGAACAATTTTTTTATCTTCTCCATTTTTTTTACATTTTTGGATCATTTGTTCATAATTTAATTTGGTTCACAGACTTGAAAAGCATGCTTCCATCTGGGTTGCCAGCTAGTCAAAACAATATCAAATTCAGGTTTCTCATAGGCCATTAAAAATTGTTAAGATAATAATATAAAAATCCATTAGAGTGGGGAAAAAAATTGTTGGACAGGACTCCAATTGATAAATAAGAAAGCAGCTGCCTGAAAACATTATCCAGTTCTTATTCAACAATTAGGAGGCCCCAGTGATCTCCACTGCCTTATGGGAGACACCCCAATACATGTTATTAAAATATATTATTATAATATGTTTACATCACTCATCCATCAAAGGATTAAGTTTTCTAGACAATAAGATTTTTGTTTTGATTTGTGATCCTCTGGTTCAAAGGTTTTCATATGGCTGTGACAACTGATTGTGACTGTTACTGTTTTTGTAGTGTATTACAAGTATTCATGCCTACAGATATGTGGGTCTTCTAAAGTGTGGAATGAGGATCACTTACAGTGATATGCTTTTCTTTCAGATTTAGACATCTTGCTTTAACAAAAACTTACATCATGTACATCCCATTAAAGGACAAGTTAGGTAAATGTTTCTTTATTATTAGATAGAGATGATTAAAAGGGTTTTTCTATGTCAAAATGAAAATTTAAGTATGTTACAAAATGTCATCATGATTGTTATGCTTCAATATTACATATGCCTTTTGATTTCCAATTTTCTGTATAAACTATGTAACTGTTATCATTGTATAGGGATTCAACTATTAGAACATCCATGGTTGTTAGAAAATGACAGCTGTATTTTATGCTCTAAAATGCCTTGATATTTAGATAAGATAGTAAAATTAAGTTTAGTACCTTCACTGCAATGTAATATCATTAATCTTATCTTATGGATGTTCAACAACTGAGGTCTGGAGACCCAAAAGCTAGAAAGATAGATGGGCCAGAAGGACAGCCAATATTTTGGTCCTGGCCCTTTGAGGTTAATGAGGACTCAGGATGCAAACAAACCTCTGCTGCAACATCCCATAATGAGTCCCTGGACTTCAGACCAAGGAGATTGTGGGACCACAAAGGAAAGTGACTTATGATGTATAGTGTGCCTAAAGAAAGTCACCAGAAGAAAAAAAAAATCTCTCAAGCTTTCACAAAAAGCAACTTGGTCAACAATGGCCATGACTCATCCAGACAGCTGACACTGACAAAAATATTAAGAGGTGCTGAGCAAGGGTCTAAGATAATTCCCAAGGAAGCTTAATTAACCTTGATAGACAGAAAAAATTACTACAGGTCTCACTTTATTTTGGTCTTGAACATTCAGCAGAAAAGTATTACCACAAGAAAAAAAAAAAACTGTCTGCAGAGTCCTCCAAATACAGCAACTCCAACTTCAACTGATCACTCATCACTTACAACTACAAAACAGAGAAGGGAGAGATATAGGGAAGCTAAATCTGGAAACTGATCACACATGAGGGGGCGAGACAAGGCCAGTCATAAAAACAAACTGTTCCAGTCCAAGGTTGTTAGGCAAAAGGGTGTCACATGACACCAACCTGCAAAAATAAATAAATACACTGTGGTGGCTGAGCAGTTCCTTTTCACCTGAACTCAGCTTTCTATGTATTGTCTCTTATTTTTATTTCTCCAGCCTCTCACCATCCTTCTCCCTTTGCCCCCAAACTTCAAGAGCTGTGCTGGACATGGCGCACCTGGACATTATGGGTGAGCCAAATCAATTACTTGTAGGTTCAGGAGCAGCTTGTACTGTTTTAACTTCCTTTTCTGGAAAACCCTCCTCTACCTGTAATTGGGGTTGGGAATAAGCTTTCTTACTCTTGCTCTGACATGTCACTTCAAAGGCCAAATGTTTAACCATGAGATCTTAACTGTCCCAGGTGTTCTGCTCCCTTGGTAGGAAGAAATTTACTAGCCAAACTGAGGGAAATTCTCAAATACTGGGAAAGACCAGAGCGGATTTGACCCATAGAAACTGTCAGGTCTCTCTAATTAGTCAATGGGTGGATCCTGCTGCATGGTATAATGGAATACCTGGTAGGGCAAATTCAGCTATGCCAGGAGTTATAAAACTAAAACACCCCAGCCAATTTTCTAATTGAAAGCACTATCCAAATAGGAGGCTTCTAGCTTCTTACAGACAGCTTTCTTAAATGTGGTTTTCTGTAGCCTCGCCAGTGCCCTTATAAAACTCCCATTCTACCTGTAGTAATGCCTTCAGGAGAATAGAGATGGTACAAGAGCTCCACCTCATTAATGAAGCTGTAATTCCAACTGACCCTCTGGTGGCACATCCAAATACAATTAGTTTTCTCTCAAATTCAAGGAGATATAAATTAGTTCTCAGTCTTATACCTTAAAGATTCTTTCTCTTCTATTCCCCTCATCTGGATTCCCAGTTTCTAGCTGCTCTGGAATGGGAAAATCCCATTTGAAAGAAAAAAATGGCAGTATACTTAGTTCTCCCACAGAGATTTAGAGGTAATCCTCACCTTTTTCTTGGACACTAGAAAAAGTTAGGGAACCTAAAGAACATAAACAGGAAACCAGCCTACAGTATGTAAATGATACTCTAATCTGCAGCCTATCTTGGGAGTTATCCAACCATAATACTATACAAATCCTCAATTTTCTAAATCAGAAGGGATATAAAGTCACAAAAGGAAAGGCTCAGTTATCCCTCCAGAAAGTCCCATACTTGGGATAAATTCTTATACCTGGGGAGTAACAGCTGTCTAGGGACCAGAACCAAGCTATTTGTGATCTTGAGCCTCCTGCCACCAAACAATGGCTCCATCCCTTCCTAATACCTAACTATGGATTAATTCAAAGCCTTTATATGAAGCCTTTATATGTCAAAGATCCTAAGTCTCTGCCCCTAGAATGGGCAAAAGTGACAATGCCTTTCAAGAAATTAAACACACCCTTACTCAGGCTCAACCACTGGGAATATCTAACTTAAGAAAATTCTTCTGTTATGGTTTGTGTCTGGATGTCCCCCAAAACTTCATGGTCACAGAGATGCAGGCTTTTTGGAGGCAGCTGACTCTAGAGTTTGTTATTGGTTCGTTGTCTAGCGCTGAGACTGACTGTGTAAGTGCTACACCAACCCTACTGTAGCCTGCATACAATATAAGGGAGGAGAAGAGATTTACTCATCTCCTTTTTTGCTCTTGTTGCTTTTGTATCTTCTGCCACCATGAATGACTGCCCCTCTGCCATGCCACCCTGCCTTGGACTCAGCTGATTATGGACTGAAACCTCCAAAAATTGTGAGCTAAATAAACCTTTCTTTTCTTAATTTTAGGTGTCAGATATTTTGTCACAGCAATGAGAGAAGAGTAACTGAGACACTTTCTTTTAAATGTCAGAAAAGAGAGGAATTGCTTTGGGTCTTGACTCAAAGGCCAGGACAAGAACTCTGCCCAGTGGCATATTTTTCAAAAAAGTTGAACAGAGTGGCTGCTGGATGGCCGTCCTGCCTGAAGGCAGTGGCAGCTATAGATATGTTAACAGAAAAAGCTGAAAAACTAACTTTAGAGGAAAAACTAGAAGTCCTGACTGTCTATCAGGCCAGGGCTATTCTAGACAGGAAAGGTTACTTGTGGTTAACAGGAATGGTTAACCAAGTATCAGGACATATTCTCAGGCACCCCTGAGATTACTATAAAGGCTTGTACTACCCTTAATCCTGCCCCTTTGATGCCTATAGGTTCAAAAGTTAGACACTCTTGTGAAGAGGTGATTTCCTAGACCTATGCAAGTAGGAAGACACAGGGACTTGCCTTCTAAGACCCTGAGAAGCTGTGGTTCACTGATAGATGTAGTTTCTTCCAAGTAGGACATTGAAAGACAGGTTATGCTGTTGTCAGTTTACAACAGTCACTGAGGCCAAAGACCTTCCCCCAGGTACCTCTGCTCCAAAAAGCAGAGCTCTTAGCTCTTACACAGGCATTGGTATTGAGATAAGGTAAAAAGCTTACTATCTATACAGACTTCACATATGGCTTTCTGGTACTGCACACCCATGCAGCGATCTGGAAAGAAAATGGCTTGCTAATGAATAAGTAATTATCTATAAAACACAAGCAAGAAATTCTACAACTCCTAGAGGCAGTATATCTTTTCAAGCAAACCACTGTTGGAAGGGACAGACAACAGACATGTAGAAAGTGTCTTTAGGAAATCAAAAGGATACTAGGGAGATAAGAAGGGCAGTTTATACCCCTCAAGACCTCAGCCTTATTCCCAGTTCCTGAGGAACCATTAAAGTGGTCCTTTGTTAAGGTATGCAATGAAAAGCTGTAAAAACTCTACATGGGAAATGGTCAATAGGATTTTTAGAGCGGCAACACTCAACAGGTCTCCGAAGCTTGCCTACCCTGTGCTTACAAGAACCCAGGAAAGCTCTAACTACCTACTTCATTAGAACCTGTACAGAGGAGAGGGACAGACTCCAGGGAGAAATGGTAATTAGACATTCCCCACACACCACCAATTAAACAAATACTGATCCTACCTGACACCTTTACAGGTTAAATTGAGGCCTTCCCTACCGGTTCAAAAACAGTGACAGAGGTAGTCAAGGTGCTCCTCAGAGAAATCGTTCTGCAGCGGAGACCACCCTAGTTCTTTGGAGTGATAAGGGTCTTCTTTTACCTCTCAAACAACTCAAGGAGTAGCAAAGGCTTTAAGTATAAAGCCTACATGGAGACCTCAGTCTTTTAGAGAGGTCAAGAGAGCCCCTAAAGCAAGCTCTGGGAAAACTCTGCCAAGAGACCTCTTAGCCTTGACTCTCAATTATTGCCAGTGGCCCTCATGAAGACTCAAAACATGCCCCAAACTGGGCTAAATATGAGTCCATTTGAGATGTTTATGGGAGGTCCTTTCCATCTCCTGATATGGTAGTAGATCCAGGGACCACAAAACTCTCACAGTATCTGATTAATCCAGGTCAAGTACAACAGTCATCTAAATGTATGAGAAGAGAGTCCTTCCAGCTCCTAGTCCAGGGCGACCACCTACTGTCTGCCCTGAAGAGCAAATACTCATTAGGGACTCATAGAACAATTAAAACCAAAATGGAAGGGCCCCCCTTTCAGTGATCCTTTAGTGCACACCCACTGCACTAAAGGTGGCAGAGATAGACAGCTGGATTCACCTTTCTAGTACAAAGCCAGCCTTACTGGAATTGTCTGAAGAAAAAGACCACCCCAAAAAAGAAAGCTGCTCCTTTGAACCTCTGGAAGACCTGAGGCTCCTTTTCAAAAAGCAAGACTCTAGTACTGCTCTGGGTACAGATAAGTAAATGGGCACTTGTACTGAGGTTCCTATTTTTAATCAGCCCCATAATATAGGTAATCTTGCTAAGGTTACAGCTCTCAGGTTCTCAATAATTTATCTAACTTCAATCTTTGCCACACTTTCTTCCCAAAAGGAAGCATAAAAATCTGACCTCTTCCTCATATTGGGGCTCTACATCCCCAAACTACTAGTAAAGTTCCTCACCTGACAAATTCACTGTGATTTCTCCCACTGAACAGCCAGCTTGTGTGAAAACTAACACTCTTCTCGTGGTCTTCTGATGACTTTTCTTTTTCTTCAGCCCAGTCAGTGAGTCAGAACACCCCAAGGTAGTTGGAAAGCACATAATCCTCACCTGGTAGGGCCTATAGTCCCTTCAGCAGGAAGTACCTATATGAAGATAGAGACCTCCACTCTCTCCCTTTATGAAATACGTGTCTCTCAAGGGAAAATGAGGCAGGAGGATGGGGTGTGGCAGACTCCCTAGGGACATATATGTGACCCATTAATTATAAAATCTAAGGACACATATACAGAGTGGTTCCCAAAGCCCTGCCACACGTACTTCTTGCAAAAGTGCAAGCAGGTTTTCAACAGGATGGCCTAGACCTGACACCAGCCTGGAGAGAGCGTGATACAGAAAGGACACTGAACTCTCCAGCTACTGTGTTCTCTCACCTTAGCCTGCTCTCACCCTATAGAATGTACTTATTTTCCTACCTTTTCTTGGTCCAGACTTGCTCTGCAGAGCTGTTTCTTTTTCTGCCTTTAATACATGTAAAACCTTGCTACCATTTGCATTTGTTTTGACTTTTTGTTTGTTTGTTTGTTTTTGCTTTTTTTTGCTTGTGTGTTTGTTTTTATTATGGGGAATTAAACCCAGGGCCTTATGCTTGCCAGGCGGAAGCTGTGCAGCTGAGCTTTATCCCTGGCCCCTATTTTGACTACTACTTTGCAGAGCGCAGGAAGAACCTAGAAACCTCCTGAAAAAGACTCCAGAAACTCAAAACTCAGTCTTAAATGTCTCAATGGTGGTGCCTGGAAAGATGCAGGAATCTCAGGGGTGAAGGAAGAGAATGACAAAATTCATTTTTATATAATTATTTTTCCCATCCCTTGAAACTTTCTATTTGTGTGTTTAATAATGTATCTGTTATATTAAAATCATGTTCAAAGAAGGACATAAAATTAGAGAAGTGTGGGCTTCCTGTAGTAAGCTATGAGTCCCTCAAAAGGCTCGGCCTATGATGGCTGTGCTGCGACAAAGAAGTCCTTGCCCAGGTCTGACCCATGCAGGACCTCAATCACCACAGGGAGAATTGTGTGGATGCCTAGACATTTCTGAACAGAATCATTTCCCAAGGTGTGATCTGAGGAGGTAGAATCTGGGACCACAGTGATCCCATAAAACATTCACTTGCAAAGGGGACCCCTGAACACAAGTATGGAGGACTACTGCTGAGAAGAGGGAACAGGCTAGCTCTGTCTTTGAGAAGCACAGATATACCAGGACATCAAATCAGATAATAAGAATATTAAAGGCTTTCTTAGAAGCCCTCCAGTTAAGAATCTCTTTTAACTTTGTTTAATCCATTCATTTCCCAAACTAATTAACCCACAGTTCTTTTCCCCACATTATTAACATTCCACAAACTAGTCTTCCTTGAAACTCACTTCAGAAAATTGTGTTTGAAGCTCAAGGTCTCACCAACACAAGGTCAGTTTGTGGCCATGTATCACCAGTATTTATCACACCTGTCCATGGAGATGTGCATCCTGAAGGAATTCTTGGCTTTGCCCACCACCCTGTCCCGAATGCCAGCTTTCAATGAGATGTTCAGAAATTTCACAAGAAGGAAAACTCTAGAAGCTGTAGTTGACTTATTCCTAAAGGAAACTGTCAACCTTACATTCTCAGAGTGCCCTTGGAGAGGAGACCACATTAAAAACTAGGCTCTGCTGACCAGTTTCCAACAACTCAACATGGTAGCCTCTAAGGCACACAGTCCCAATGATGAGTCACCAGGTTTAAAAGGTCACCTCTCCTCATGCCTATCTAAAATATTGGCAGCAAAACCTGTCATCCACACTCTCTTGGAATGAAGTTACAAGATTTCCATCTAATGGTGAAGAGGGGAGAGGTAGATATTTTTAGCAAACTAATTGAGAAGGTGAAGGGCAGATATGGTCTGCTCAATGACTGCAGATCTGTATTCTATCTTCCCGGGACAATGTCTAGACTTTCTGAGGAGTCACCTCTATAAGTAGCATGGCTAGTTAACTAAGAAATAGAACATGTTCTACCTCTGGGATCTACTCTGGAATAAATCAGGTTGGACCTTTGAGTCATACCTTCAAATTTTACATTAGTAATCCATATTTAAAGAAAGTACTCAGTTTTTACATCTTTCTTCAAGTCTTTTCACACCTATGTGACCTCCTACTATAATCCAGTGGACATTCTTAAGAAGCATAGCTGAGTAGTCCTTCAGTTATATTTTAGAGATAAGATAATTTTTCACCCATCATATATAAACAGGCCTCAGAGGCTTAGATGTCTGTCAGTCCCAGCCAGCCCCCAGCTGTACCACAACACAGGTAGAGCAGAGGTGCACACACACTGCACCGTGCTGGTGGGCTACTTGTGGAGTGGGTGCTCACCACCGAGGAGCCGGCCCTCCCAGGAAACATAGACTGCACAGAGCTCCACATCCCCATACACAGAGAAAACAGTACAGAAACACATTCTGTGCAGTGGCTGAGGAGGGAAAGACTGAAAGATGGAGAATACTGCAATGTAGGCAATTCTTGCATTGATTCCATTTTTCTTTTTCACCCAGAGAATGTAGGTCCTGTCCAGCAATGATGCCCTCTGTGGAGAAGCAGTACGGGGTGGGGTGGGGAGTGCTGCTCGGCATTGGTAAAATGGCACGGTCACTTCATGCTCAAGGACTGGAAGAGATTAGCTGCTTACGATGACATCAATAGAGAAAGAAGATTACAAACGTAGGGAGAGGGATGATTGCTTCCGGAAGGCCTTTCAAAGGCCTGGCAGCTTCTCTTGAAGGATGGCCCTGGCACTAACTACTTTCTGAAGGTTCGTCTGTCAGTCTGCGTGTGGGGAGAACAGTTCAAAGAAAACAGAACACTTAAGCATAATCTTTCAGAGGACAAGGGATCATGGCATGATGATGATACAATGCTGCTTCTGGGTGTGATGAGAACACAGCTGTCTGATGGCAACAAGATGACTTCGGCTAAGCCGGAAGCTGGGAGTTCACTTTTCCCAGCACACTATAGCGCACAACAGGAAAAGACAGTACTCCCATTATCCAGGGAGCTGCAGACTCTATGGCTGCCTCAAAACTAGCCAACAGTGAATGCTGGTCTTCAACATTAACACAGGATTTCAGGAAAGAAAAATCAAAGATCTAGAACATATTAGAAAGAGAAAGGCCTCTCCCTATAAGACAGGAGGGAAACAACATCAAATACAGTGGCACCTCAGTTTACAAACTTCATTCTTTTCAAGATTCTGGTCACAAACTGAATTGAACTAGAATTGAATCAAATTTCCACTTAAGGTCAACATTTAACCTAACCACTGAATTTGACTCAGTTCCTGTCCAGTTCATTCTGGGACCAGAAGTGTGGAAAGGATTAAGTTTGTGAACCAAGGTACCACTGTAACTTTCTCACACCCGTGAGAGGCTGAGGCAGAAGGGTTACAAGGTCAAGTCTAGGCTGAGCAACCCAGACACTCAGCCAGTGCGAAGGCTAGGTTCAATCCTCAGTATCTCAAAGTAAAAAGAAAAAGGAGGCATGGATGAGGAATGAAATAGAAATAGAAAACAAAACAATAAAATGAGAGAAACTGAACTCAAAAGAAAGCAAGAAAGGGATGTGTCCACGGGGCATAAAGCACCTTACTACTTATGACTCTCTTGGTCTATGCAGCTCAACAGCAACAGCAGGGTTGCCAAAAAGCCAAAGTATTAAAATTTTACAGGAGAAAAACAAGATGGTATGAGTCACTTACTATCATTCATATCCACCTGTTCAACACAGCAGAGAAAGTCACATTGGAGAACAGGGGAAAGAAAGGCCCATTCTCTGTGTGTGTGTGTGTGTGTGTGTGTGTGTGTGTGTGTACCACTGAGCTATGTTCCCAGGCCTCAAAATATATTTTTTAATTTTTTTATGTTTATTTATTTTTTTTTGGACTGGGTATTGAACTCACAACCGCGCCCTTGCAAGGCAGGTGCTTACGCCGCTGAGCTAAATTCCCAGCCCCTCAAAATATTTTTTTAAAACAAATCATGCAGAAAGAAATTTGAGAATTAGAATGTAAGAAACAAGAACAAAAACAAAACAAACAAACAAAAAACCATGTATGCAAATCTCACATGCACAGCACATCAGAGAAACAGAAGAGTTGGCAGCAGGGTGAATGGGAAGGCACCCTAATTTAAAACTCCGCATATCCTCAGCTGTTTGATGGCAGCAAGATAACTTTGGCTAAGACAAAGGTTGCATCCTGCTTTGAAACGAGGGGTCATACTCCCTGAAATTTTAAGAAACATTGTTTAAAACTATGGGGGTTTTGATTTGGGAGATCAAACATTCAAACTAACAAAGAACGAGCGAAGAAAAATTTCCAAAGCTGTGAAACCTTGCTACTTAGGATAATGACAGAAATTTATGACTGCTTCCTTTCCCGGCAGAAAGGAGCACAATTAGAAGGCTGAAAACAGCAGACCCTTTGTACTGGCATGTTATGTTTTGCTTATTCTATTACGCATTGGCTGGGAGATAAGAATAAACAGGACAACACCTTGTCTAACCCCAGGAGAGGGCGGAGGGGAAAGCTGGTTACGTTCATTCTTGGGCAAGTACGTGCACACTGTTTACTTGCAAACTGAGGTACTTAAGAAAATTGTACGTGTAACAGTCAGGAACTAGTCTAATCTTTCAGAAGTCTTTTTATTGTGCAATCCAGTCTTTAACAAACAAGCTATAGGTAGGAGGGAGCCCCACCATGAAGTGTGTTGAAGATATTTTAAGTAATTGGTAATTATTTCTCTAAACTTTTGTTCAGTATGTAAAAGAACTTAAAAATGAGGATGAGAAAATGTATAAATACAGCTTCTCTCCTTCTGACCTACTCTGTCAAAAAACCATTTGCAAGGAATCAACTAAGTGATCTGAGACTTCTTTCTCCCCTGAAAAAGGATAGTTGATAGTGTGAGTGCCAGTGCTCTGATAGTTCCAGAATTCTGCTCAAGGGTAATGGCAGCTAGGCCAATCAGGTTCTAACAAGCCAATCATGAGACAGGGTAGCACCCACGGTCCCAAGAAAACCAAGACAACATTGGACCTCCCCGCTGGCTGTCTTCCCACAACCCCTGGCTGCCAGAAGTGATCCACCTCAACTGTGCCATTTCCTCGAGTCTCTCTCCGCTCCTCCTCCTCTGGGTGTGAGGGTGGCTCAGCTGACCCAAGGCCACTCTGATGATGCTACTTGTTATATTCGGTCACTTACTTGGTTTTATTTTCTCCCAGCGCCTATCTCAATTATTCATGTTGGTGTCTCCTGCTTCCTCCCCTGACTAGAATCCTGCTGTGAGCACAGAGACCTCATTAACCTTGTTTGCACTTGTGGGCTCAGCATCAAGGTACTACCTGGCAGAAAGAATGTGCTTGGTAAAAACAGATGACAAGAATGAGTCAGTGAATACTGCAGAAGACAACAGTGATCAAACAAATAAAAGAACTGCATGGAACAGGGGAGAGGAAGCCAAAGCAGAATTCAATCATCTATCAATAACCATCCTGCTGTGCCCCGCCCCCAATTTTCCCAGTAGGACCAGGCGTGAAGCTAGGTGTAAATGGCTGAGCAAGAAAGCGGAACTTTACAGCTTTCTGATTCTGTGCATCAAAAAGAAATAACGTGCAGTAGGCTCTCGAAATTTAAATAGGGAAGGAAAGGGGTATGTTTGGATGTCAGCAAGGTAGTTCTGCCAACCTAATTATGCCTCCTGACATGTAATTGTGAGCTGCTGAAAGACAAATGGTGAAGCAAACTGCTTATTATAAACACATATAGAGGCAAGGCTGAGGTGTTAATTTTTAAGCAACTGTCATAGATCTGGTTCCAGGATATTATTCCATGAACACTTCTGCTATTATAACAAAAGAGCCTAAGTGTGACGATGTGCTTCTTTCAGGTATGATGATTTTTCAATAGGAGGAAATTAGAATTGCCATTCAATCTCTACCTGAAACACACAGGATGTGAGTGAGCATGATGAAAGTGGCAGAATATTAATGATACCAAAAGGAAGAGAGCTGTCTCTACATGGAACACTCAGTTAAAATGTACAAGAGCCAGGCGTGGTAGTGCACACTTACAATCCCAGCACTCGGAAGGCTGAGGCAGGAGGATTGCCACCAGTTCCAGGCCAGTTTAGGCTACAAAGTGAGTTCAAGGTCAGCCTGAACTTCATAATTAATCTCTGCCTCAAAAAACCAAAAATAAATAAAGTGAAATGTGTGTATGTTTTCCCATAGGCGTCTTGCTGCTTGATCCAAGAAATGTTCACTCTATGGCTTCCAATACAGCAGATTCGGTCCTTATGGAAGGCAAGAGTAAAACGAAACAAATACAGAAAGCCTGCAGACCATAAATGGGAAAAACATGGGGATGGAATGGCCAGAGAGGTATCTGAAAGGCAAACCAGTGGTTTTTCTCAGAAGCAGAATGGAATGAAAGCACCTCCCTGGGAAGTATGATTCAGAACAAGGTGGAGTTGGGGCAGAGACAGAGCCAGGAAGTCATGGCTCTTGTTATATTTAAAAAATGATAAAAATCATGAAGTGTGGCACTGATACTCTGCTTACCACTATGTCTGAAAAGCATTCCAAATTCTAAAACATTGTGTATTATTTATATTCTTATAAATTAACTGGGCATTATCATAAATTCAAGTCATATAAATGTGGTTCCCTCCCTCCATTTCATCGAAATACCAGGTTAGGCTCAAAAACAGAATCAGAAGAATTTTAAGCTTACTCATTTAAACTCTGATATGTAATATTTTAAATGAATTTTGGACATTATTTAAGAATTATGGGTATTACCCCCCAAAATTTTTTTTTAATTTAACACAATGCTGAATGTAATTTGCCAAAAAAGAAAAAAAATGATATTTATTATAGACCTAATCACTACAGAGTCCGGTGATTCAGAATTAAAGATCCTGCATACGTGTTTACAAAGCACAGACTTGGGAAAACCCCCGTTAATTTACCAAGCAATCTCGAGATCTCTTATTACAACAGGAAGATGGCAAGTCTCAGTCTGGAAGTCCCTATGGATGCCTCCTCCTAGTCTTGGGACTGTCTCTGTTCCTGTTTATAGTGTGTACTGAGTTGACCTACTGTCATTTTTGTTCCAATTTCTTGACAGAACCTCAAGCAAAGCCTTGACCATAAATAACGCAGTAGGGTCTCAGTAGCTAGCTGAATCACAACCCCCACTCAGATGCTTGTGACTCAAGGTGCTGGGATCCCCAGAGAGTCAAGCCAAGCAACTGGAATTAATTTAAGTCAGAGTTTGGAAAATCAGTCCTCACTCCACTTCCCTACCCCAGCTGGCAGTGGAAGATACCACAATCCCTCTTCCATAGCTCAAATACAGGGATGGTAATGAAGCTCAGGAAAACACGTGGACCAGAGCAGACTATTTCCAAGTCTAAAAAGGAAGGAAAAAAAAAAAAAGATATCTGACAACAAACCACACATTTTTAAATGTACATTTCTCCTGTTTTTAAGCATAAAAGCAATCTTGTTGCTGCAAAGTTATCACCATGCCATTTTTTGACATTTGTGCCCAGTACTATTTGGCCCTCAGGTACTTAGGCTTATTACTTTAAAAACACAGAGTTAAGCATGTTTAAATCACTTTAAATATCTCAAAAAGCAGCAAACACCCAGCCGACCTGCTTGGGCATGCAAGCTTGAAAAGAGAAGCTTTATAGAATGGCCTGCAGGTCAACAAATTCTGGTCTTGGCAGACTAATGTCAGGAAAGAGCTATAGAAAATAAGGTTCCGCAGATGAAAATTTTTGGTTCCCGCAGGCCAGTACTTGGAACTGTTGGCAAAACATGCTCTGCAAAACTACAGCCCTCATAAAGTGCTAAAAACTCCCAAATATGGTCCCTTAAAACTGTATACAAATACAAAACATTTAATGAACAACTCTTGCTTCACCAATAACTCTGCTTAAATTAAGTCCAGGAGGCTCTTCAAAGGGATCAGAGAAGCCCCCTTGTTAGGACAAACTCTATATACAGACATGCAAGACAATTACATAATGCATGTAACCAAACATATATAATTATGCTAGTTTCCACATTCCCATTATCCTTATAAATATAGGATAAAAATCAGTCTAAATGACTTTCTCAGACCTCCTCAAGAATTACACTGAGCCAGGCAGCCTTTAAAAAGTACATGTATGTAGTAAAGATCAAAAGCAAATGTTCTGGTCAGTTCTTTTCTACTCATGGGTTTTACTAAGAATATGTGCAGTTTTCAGGGAAAACACCACAAATGACAGCTGTTCAAAAGCATGGAAATTAATTGGCAGCAGGAATTTCCTTGACTAATGGGGAAAAACTTAATGTCACATGTTTTGATGAGCTTATTTTTCCCAACCTTAGTCAAGCACATTCAGCATTAATGATTAAGATTTGCAAAAAGAAACATAACCAAGGAAAATCATGAGTCTATTATCTTTTCTCAGTAGAACACAGCTACCTATTACCTAATGAACAATGTGTTAATGAAGGGATTTTCGTGCTAGGCAACAAATAGAAGGAAAGTTCCACTTGCAGGTCTTGATTTTCTGTAGCAAGTAAAGCAAGACATGATAAGAATAATGCACATTATTGTGTTAAAAAAAAAAAAAAAGCCAGTAGCAAGACAAGTAACTCCTCTCATTCCTACTGCACGGTAAGCCATCTGCTTTGAGCTGTTTTTCCCGCAGGGAGGATGGATTTATATTGATCCAGCCACAGTCTCTCTGGCACAGGGGCTTTCCAGTCATTGCCTTGTGACCAATGGTGAGAATGGATGAGACAGCTGGTCAGGATTAGGCAGGCAGCCTGCGGGCCTGGGCCCAGCTCGTGTGACTGTGCCCAAAGCCTGAGGCTGTGACCTTGGCTGCAGTGTGACACTCTCAGCGCCCCTGCTAACAGCCCCCAATCAGCCATGACCCAACACACACCACTGTGGGGACACAGTGTGTTCTCGATCCCTGCGACAAAGGGGCTTCTCATTCCCTTGGAAGTCTGCGCCGAGCCATGAGTCACCCAGGCACAGGCGCGGTGGAAGCTGCTTGAAGAAGGCGGCGGAAAGATGCGCAAGAGTGGGCAGGGCGGCGCTTCCTTCCATCCTCACCAAACCCAGCTCTGTGGCACAGCCCAAGAGAGACAAGAAGAGGTCCCCGCACTGCCAAAGCACGTACTCCAGGTGCCACAACAGAACCACGTACCTGGCCATCCCCAGACTGGAAAAGTTGGCTGGGACGAGGAGCACATCCAGGCGGGAGAAGGGGTGGGTCCCTAAGACGGCGTGTGCGGCGCGCAGGCAGGGCGGGAGCAGCCTCGCCAGGGTCTCCCTGCAGACCCCCTCCAGGCAGCAGGGGGCGAAGACGCGGTGAGGGATGATCTCCTGCGCCGCGGCCATGGCGTCCTGGAAGCGGCAGGGGTACTCGGTGTGACCGCAGCTACCGACACACCTGGGAAGACACGAGAGAAACGCGCGCTCGTGGCCCCTTTACTCCTCTGGCCGAGGACGCGAGGGGCTCCTGCAGACGCGGCAATTTTTAGGAGACAGTGGTTCAGACAGGCTCATAAACAAAAGCAGCTCTTCCGAATTCTTGGCTTGTCTGTTTCTGGACAGCAGGGAAATTCTACAGGTCAGAATACTTGGTAATGTGCTTGAATGGACTGAGTCGCTTCCACCCAACCTACGTAAAAGTGGTGAAATCTTATTTTATTTTTTTTACTAGTTAATATATTACATATTGTCATCTTAGAAGTAGTTGTTCAAGTTGCAAAATCTAAGCTTATAAATGAACAGACAATCAAAAATGACAGCACAAACTTTTTTTTTTGGATGAACTATCAGAGAATTAGCAGTATGGTTATCCATCTGGCGCACCTGAACATACACACAGTTCTATGTGTACACCTAAGAAGTTGTTCTCTCCTTCTGAATACTTTCTTTCCCTTTCATTATTATAATATCTATCGTACATTTTAGGTCTTACTACTTTCAGTTTATTATTATTAATTTTTATACTAGGGAGACAATACATTTACAAATATGATTCTTATTTATTTCACTTATGAGGATAGTCTCCAGTTGCCTCCATTTACCTATAAAAGCCTCAATATCATCCTTTTTATAGCTTAGTAATATTCCACTGTATAAAAATACCACACCTTTTTCATCCATTCTGTGGTTGATGGGCATTTTGGTTGTTTCCAAGATTTAGCTATGACAAATTATGCTGCTATAAACATGGGTGCACATATGTCACTGTGACATGACATTTTAAATTTTTCTGGGAAAATACCCAGGAGGGGGACAACTGGATTGAATGGGACTTCCAACCCTAGTTTTTTGAGGAATCTCCATACTGATTTCCACAGTGGTTGCACTCCCACCAGCAGTAGAAAAGGGTTCCTTTTTCCTCACAGCCCTCCAGCATCTGTTTTTGGCTGATTTCTTTCTGGAGTGAGATAGAATCTTAATGTTGTTTTAATTTGCATTTCTCAAATGACCAGTGATGGTGAACATTTCTTCATGTACTTATTTGCCATTTGTATTTCTTCATCTGAGAAATGCATATTCATCCCAGATGCCCATTTTTGGAGTGTGTCTTTGAATTTGAGGGGCTTGATGTTTTTCAGTTCTTTATATATTCTGCATATAAGTCCTTTGAAATCTTGTTTTAGAATAAACTAGATGGAGGGAAAATTCAAGATCCAAAACAAGAAAACTTCTTGCCCCAATAAAAACAATTTCTTCCTTCAGTACTATGCTTTCAAATATGATCACAGGAAAAACATTTCCTATCAGGGATGATTCAGAACTCAGGAAAGGAGGGAAGTAGTCAAACTCAAGCTCCTAAGTGACATTTCCTAGAATGAAAGACTCGGAAGGAGGTAGAACACTGAATCAAACAGCTAGCCCAGGTACAGCTTTTCCAAAGAACACAAGCCATTTTACTAAAAAGTACCCTAGATGTTCTTTACAAAGTCTATCAGAGGTTGAAGAAGAACACAGAATGCCATCTACCTTGAAAGAAGTACGATAGACACAGTGTTTTCTCCCGTCACTTTCAACTCAAACTTAACCGAGTCAACCTTTTAAGGAAACAGATCCCAGCCCAGCCAGCACAGCCTCACCACTGCCAATTATTCAAAGGCGGAGCTGAAAGAGAATTCCTAGAACCTGACTCACAGGGCTCCAGAGAACTTATTTACCTCCTACCCCTGCCAAAAAAACTGAGCTCTGTTTTCTTACCTGTTAACATGTCCCTAGCCAGGTGTGGTATCACATCCCTGTAATCCGAGCACTCAGGAAGCAGAGGCAGGACGATTAGGGGGAGCTCAAGGCCAGCCTGGGCTACATAGTGCAATGAAAGTCACCCAGAACTACCTAACAAGAACGTGTCTTAAATAAAAGAAGGAAGCAAGGAAAGAAGGGACAAGCAAGCTTTCACAGCATGTTAAATAACAGCAGTACTGAAGTTGTACAT
Organism: Hydrochoerus hydrochaeris; assembly: GCA_004027455.1. Lineage (NCBI taxonomy): Eukaryota > Metazoa > Chordata > Mammalia > Rodentia > Hydrochaeridae > Hydrochoerus > Hydrochoerus hydrochaeris. The sequence goes on from PVLA01008700.1 coordinate 24,729, forward strand.
AAATTTAAATTCTACGCAGCACACAGCAACACTGCAGAGAGGCATGCCATCTAAACACACACTAGCACAGCCTGTTTCCACGGGGGAAGATTAGTTCTTACATCCGAGAATACCAAAATAAAGGCAGCCAAATGACACCCCTCCCAAAACCCCACCTGTTCAAAGGAAAAGGTAACTCAGATTTCTCTCTGGGCATGTATGACACTAGACTGCATCAAGAAGATGATTCCAGTTGATGAATTAGCACCCGTTTTTTAATGGAAACGCCTAGGAAAAAATGAAGGGCGTTTAAGGCAATCAAGCTACAGGTGAGTAAAACCCGTAAGGCTACAAACAAAAATGTAAATATGAGGAAACTATTCGTGGGCTCCTATGTGGGGACCAGAAAACCTGGGCTTGAGTGGTTGTTCTCAGACCTGCAGTGACCTGAGACAAGCACCCTGACATCTGGACTCTCTTCTTCCCTGTCTGTCCCATGGACTCACCACAAGGCTGGCAGAGGAGGGAGGAACCGAGTGGAAAGGAATGAGAGGGCACTTCCCAGGATGTCTGTCTGCCCTAGGGTACACACAATGGTCAGAAACTCATCCAGCCAAATACTTAAGACCCACACATTGTGTAGGACATTAACTATACCTTAGTTAAAAATAAAGAAGGAACTAAAAATGGTTTCTAAGGTTTCTTCTTGCACTATAATTCTACAATACCGCACCTCTGCCCCTCTTCACATAACAGCCTCGTCTCTGAAGAGGCACAGACTCACCAACAGTCTTCCACAGATCTAGTATCAGCCTTAAAGATGCTTTCTCTTCCTTTCAGGGCAACTTTTTATAGTCTTTATAGCTCTAAAAAAGACCTCTTTTTTTAGAAAAAATGACCTCAGTGCCTTTTCTTCTGCGTCATACAGTTCATCTTCCACATGTTTAATCATTTTTGCTGAGTTAACTACTTTTTTTATTTTTTTGGTACTGGGAACCGAACTCATGACCTCGCGCTTGCCAAGCAAGAGCTGTGCTACTGATATAAGTCTCTGGCATTCCTCTGGAGTTTACCCAAGTTTCCATGCTGTGCATGAGATGAATGGCCTCAACAAAGCCCTCGAGAGGTTAAATATAATACAAGATTCCCTTGTGGCTGAAACCAAATGAAGTTAATAAATGTTCAGAGGTTTATCTGAGCGCCTCATAGTGAGGGCTCACCCAGAGAGGGCTGGCGCACACGTGAGCCTGGGGCAGGCCCAGGGAACGGGCTTTCTGTATCTCAGCCCATTTGAACAGTGATCAAAAGTCTAGGGACCAATCCTTTGGCCAAATTTCCGGAACCCAGATGAACACTTTGAGGCAAACGAAAGCCTGTGGAATACAAGGGCCCTGTAAAAGTTAGATTTCCGTGAATTGAACTGGTGGTCTCCAGAAGGTCTGCAGAAACAAGAGACCTGGGGAGAGCGAGGGGGAGCAGATGTGAATGTAACCAGAAACACCCCTGCGACAGGAACGTCAGAGCAGCTCTGTAGGCAAACCTAGCACAGAGTCAGCGGTTTCATGGGTAAAGATATGAAGCCCTCTCCTGAAGACTACACAGCACACATGAAGCATGAAGCTGGGGCAAGATTAAGCCAATGTCGGCTATTATTTTATCAGTGTGTTTCTGACGGACACGTACACTGCACACTGAAGCACCCACTTTTTTTTGTCCAGTTTTTGTCAATTATACAAACTGTATGTCGATCTACTTCTGCCTGTTCCTCCAGTGGTTCTGAACATGGGAGGACAAGAGAGAAATAACAATGCCTTCTCTGAAATCCCAACAGGAATTTTAGGCATCTCTTCCCACATGGATTTGGCCATGTCCTCCTTCTTTTGGAATAATGGATGCAGGACCAGTGAGAGGCCATCAGCTCTTTCCGGGCAGGAAGAAAAAGCATACAGAAAATTGTCACTGCCCATTCCTTTACCCCTTATCTCCTAGGAACATGGCTATGGCTAGAAGGGCAAAGTGACATATTTCTTTGTTTTCTCCTAACCTTTTCAAGGCACACATTTTTCAAGCTTATTTCCTTAACAGTCCATGAACCCTGAGTCTTTAGGTGAAGCACACAGTACTTCTTTGCCATGGAGAATCTGAGAACCCATGAACACAGTCCTCACCCTATAAAAAAGGAAACTGCTTTGCACCTCCAGGCTCAAATGCTGCTTCCTGCCCTAAGATAACACCCGCCAATCAGTATCAGTTGCTCCACTGTGGCAGTGAGCTCCCCAGGGAGAAAGCTGGCTCAGAATCCAGGTAGATGCTATGATTAGTTTTTAAAAATCCAAAGGTAACAAACATTCTGTCTTAGCTACTTTTCTCTCATTACTGAGACAAAATACCCAACTCCCAAAGTTAAAGGAAGAAAGGTTTATGTGGCTCACAGTTTATGGAGCCCATAATCAGCTGGCTCCAAGGCAGGGCAGCATGGCACAGGGGCAACTGTTCAGGACAGTAAAAGCAACGAGAGCAAAACAGGGAACAAGCCTCTTTCCCTCCTTTAGGTTGTAAGCAGGCTCCTCCCCTCCAGGGCAGGTGCAGCACTCCCACCATCTCCCTGCCCTCCTCTTGCACAGGATGAGGATGTTTACAAAGTAGGGGCCCTGGCTCCCTGTTGAGTTGCTTACCTCAATTTCTAAACCTCTCAAGTTGACACAATGTGTCGACCATAACAGATTCTAGACCACCTTTCTAGGAAGTCGCCCTGGGTATGAATCCAGGTATTATCACTTAGTAGACAGAAGAATATGACCAAGCCCCTGCCGGGGCCTCAGGCCTCTTTCCTATAAATGAGGATAATAAAACCTTCCCTTCTCACAGGCTTATCCAAGGACTACACGAGATAACACTGAGTCAGGATTTTTCTGATCTCAGAGGATCGGTAGCCTCTATATCACTTCAGGATAGGCTAGGGCGGAGGAGGCAAACCTCTATCTCGGATGCTCTGGCAGCTGTTATCACTGGATGCTCTCAAAGGTTTGCCTTCACTGGGGCAGGATGTGTCGCAAGAACAAACAACCCCAGCCTTTCAGGGTCTTGACACAAGAAGCCTACAAAATGAAGCCTACTGTGGTCCCAGTGCAGGCCCAGAGTGGCAATTAAATGTCCCCACTTGACAGCAGCATATGTCACTTGTGTATGCAATTCTCTTCTTCCCTTAAGGGGACAGAAGTAAAATCTAATGAACGAGAAGATTCTATGTAGCTCAGGAAAGACGTTCAAAATAGGCATTCCTTCCTGAGCAAGAAGAGGAAATTAACTCTCTTCTGCCAAAAAAGCAAAACATGGGAAGTAATACATGCCTGTTTAAAAAAAATAACACATGGCTTTATACCCTAAAGACACCAACCACTATAGTCACTGTGGTAAGATTAAAGCGGCAGGGCAAAATAACACGAGCCCCAGGGGAACCTGCACTAGGAGTGGGTCCTAGCTGGTTTTCAAGAATGAAGGGACGGTCTGTACCACTGCTCTGCACTGTCTCCACCACAAAGAACAGGCTTAATGGGTCTTGTAAGGAGGAAAAGATTCAGTGGAGTTGGGTGTGGAAGTCCTTGGAGTGAAGCAGATGTGTTCCTCTGTGTCCCTTCTAGGCAGCTCCTCCCTCTCTAGGGGCTCTCAAAGGGAATACCCAATGCTATAGTATTTGTAGAAACCTCGAGTGGCTTTTCTATAATGCATTGCAAGAGAGAGAGAGAGAGAGAGAGAGAGAGAGAGAGAGAGAGAGAGAGAGAGAAAAGAGAGAGAAAGAGAAAAGAGAGAGAAAGAAAAGAAAAAGAAAAGAAAGCTCTAAGCCCAGGCCTAGAACAGCTTCCTGAGCCCTCTGCGGCCACTGAGGGAGGCCTTCCCTCCAAGGCGCTGCTAACTGCAGTAGTGAACCAAAACAGGGGAGTGACCTCCAAACTCATCTGTCAAAATGAGCAACTTCTTTTTATTAAGTTGCTTTTTGAGCAATAAATACTCAAAACCAAAGTTAAAAGATGTAGGGAGAAGGAGAGTGTTGAAGCATAGGATTCTTTTAAACAACACATGAAAATATTTCACCTGACTTCACAGGGGATTTCATATATACTTACTGTCTTCTTTTCTGCATAAACAACATGCCCACATTTCTGCCTCTCAATACTCTCGTTCTTCCTGGTCGGCCTTTTCCTGCTCTGATGAATCCTATTTTGGTTTGGTTTCTCAGCAGAGATGACTCACAATCCCAGAGCTCGGAAGACAGGCATCACACTGCCGCTCCCTCCAGGGCTTGTTTTCCAGCGAGTTCCCAGACACGTACCTGCAGGCGGTCTCGGAGGGTGGGAAGGGTCTCTCCACGGCCAGGTCACTGGAGGAGCACATCTCGGGTTTTACTTCTGTCCAGCATCCCACCGCAATGGCAAAGGTGGAGGCTGGCATTGGCATGGTCACATAATAATGCCAGCTTGAGCACCCTAAACAGAGAACAACCAGAATGAGGCCAGTGCAGTGCTCTGGACCTAACTCTGTTTCCTTCCTTGGGCACGAGAAGAGCTTGTGAGATAAACTTGTTAAGGGGCTGTTCTTGAAGGTGGCTCATATCAATGGAAAGGGCACAATTCTGGTTGACAGGGAAGGCAGAGGAGGGACGATGGCATCCAGGCAGCCAAGGAGGTCTGGTGTCTTCCAGTGATCAGTCTGAAGACCTCGAGCAAAGCTAAATGTAAAGGATGGTAGCAGGTAGGCTGTGTATTCCCATGGAAACGAGAACATGTCCTATTCATCCTTACTGCCTGCCATATTATTTGACATAAAAAAGGAAGCACAATTGGTATTTGCTGAATGAATGAAGAAACAATCACTCTTTTACTGTAACTAAACTACTCTGCCTAAGCTCAATGCAAGTCTGAAGTGGATACAGTAGAAAGCAGGAAACTAATGGAAGAAAATGGTTGGGCTTTAGTTCCAACTCTGAAAGTAATTAATTGTGGAAGTTCAGGTTCTATCTTTCATCTTTTTTTATGATACACGTTTTTATTGGTATATGTTTATACTACATGAAATTTACATTTGTTTGGGGGTTTGGTACATATATGTAATGTATCTTGATCGTTTTCAATCTCCTGTTTCCCTACCATCGCCTTTCTCCTGGTTCCATATATCCCTAACCCAAAAAGTCTGCCTTTATCTTTACTCTTTAATTTTTTTTTTATATATAACTAGGCATCCTTTTAACCTGTCTAGCTGGTCTTCTGTGCCTTACTGCACAGATGAAAAACAATAGTAGAGAATTCAGTGGGGTCAAGGACCCCCACCCAGTTAGTGTGTAACAGGGTTGTGACTACAGCAGGGGCTCCCCACTCCAGGGGACAGAACACCCTCCACTTAGCCCAAACCCCAAAGGAGCGAAGGATCGGTAACTTACACTACCACACTTCCCTCACTTCTGAGGTGGGACAATCATTCTCATGTTCCTGAAATCTAAATGTATCACATAACCTTACTGAAAAGTATTTTTAAAGATCTGCTATGTGGATAGGTGAACAGAACTATTTTCAGTCTCACTGTTTGAATGTCTACTTTGTATGCTTTACTTTTGTGACTTGAACAACTACTTCTAATAGGAAAATATGTAATTATCAACTAGTGATTTCTTACTGGTTTTTTTTTTAAATTATGTATTATTTTTACCCTCCTTCTGTTTCACTGTTTTCTTTAAAAAACAGATTGATGAATTGACTTTTTTTTTTTTTTTTGGATACAGGGCTTCACTATGCAGTTCAGGTTGGCCTTGAACTCACTTTGTAGCCCAGGATGGCCTCAAACTCACGGTGATCACCCTGTCTCAGCCTTCTGACTCCTGGGATGAGAATGAGCCTTAAGATACATATGACTTTATAACATGAATCACATTTCTCCATTCCTGATGTCCAAGGATGGGAATTTGATCACAGTAACATACTGCTTTCAGCCTGCTTAGAGGAACTATTACTCTCTTGCTTCAAGTTTTAGAGGGTTAAACATCTGGGGAGCAGCCTATGATTGCTCAAGTTGATGAGTGAGTGGATGTCAAAGTCAGGTCCACACTGGCCATTAAACATTTGTTTTTACCACTAAAAATCAATAGGAAAAGTTGAATTTTGGGAGGAGGAGGAGACACAGGGTTTCCCAATGCAGTTTAGGCTGGCTTGAACTCACTTTGTAGCCCAGGTTAGCCTTGAACTTGCAGGAATCCTCCTGCCTCAGCCTCCCAAGTACTGGGATTACAAGTGTGTGCCACAGTGTCTGGCCTGGAAAAATTGAATTTTGATCTCTACATTCCTGGATCCTTTATCAACTAACTCTGAACCCAGGAAAGGTTATTATTTATTATTCTCTAACTCTAGCAACATACATTCAAGGAAATACAATATGGAAATCCTCTAATGAAAAATAAAAATTTAAAACAGGAAACAAGACTTAAGAAACAAGCATGGTTTCTGGTGAAATTCAAGTGAGAGTCACTGGCTGATGTGACTGAAGGAGACAGGAGGAGGCGACCTCAGAACGGCTGGCGGCCTAGCATGCAGCAGCTGCTCTGGGAAACGGAAATGTGCCTGGGAGCAGCATCCATATCCGCAATCTGGCGGCCATCCCCCCACCCCCCCCACCCCCACCCCCATCCCCAGTTCTGGGGATTCGACTCGGGGCTTCCGTACTGAGCTGCATCCTGGACCCTTTTTTATTTTGAGCCAGCATCTCACTAAGTTTCCAGGGTTGAGCTCAAACTTGTGATACTCGTGCCTCAGCCTGCCAGGGTGCTGAGATTACAGGAGTGAGCCACCGGGGCGTGGCCAGGAGGGCCACTCTTGAGAGCCCTCGCTTTGCAGTTGAAGTCATCTCATTTTTAAAGAGACAGGCAAGTCTAGAGACGTTGCAGACAAGCCAGGAATGTATGGGCATGAAACCATATCCTTAAAGAGAATCACTGCCTTGATCCTTAGCCACTTAGAAGGGGGAAGGGACAGGCATGTCTTAACCAAAGCATGACACAGATCTAACATGATAACCACATCTACCCCCTTCATTTTTCTACTTTTCCATTAACCACCTCTTAGGAAGGGGTACAGTAAAATTCATACCCTTGGGGGTCCAGAAAATAATGAGCAATGGTGAGACTTCCAGGTGAAAATGGAAGCTTCGATGCAGGAGGCCACCCTCACTTCCTCCAAAACCCCATTAACGGACAGTAAAATGAATTCTTTTTAAAGGTATAAATCAATATGAACAGGAAGAATAAAGCTGGAGACAACAGCTACAAAAGTAAGGAAGAGTGCAATGGGGAAAGGTAAGACCTACCTCATTTTACCCTCTAGAAGCCCAGAAGATTTTAGGGTAAAAGACATGCTAACTGGAAGAATGGCCACTAAGGAAGTGGCTGGATCCTCCTCCCACTCCATACCTAGGCTATCTACGCATTCCCCGACAGGTCCTGCAAATAACTGGAATTTCATCTTGTAGACAGAACCAAAGAGAGGACCTCCGCACTATAGGAGCATAAAATGGGGGAGTAGATAGTACAGGTGAGAGCAAACAAGGGGATCAGATGAACACATGCATATTGGATGCTGAGACACCAGTTACCTCCTCTTGGTTCCCAGATTGCTGGGGGCCAAGTCCCACCGCTGCCCCACCCCCATGAGCCAGCAGGAAAGCAGGAGACAGAAAGGAGCTGACCACCCAAGTACAGATACCCAGCGATATTAATGTTAGAAGTTCCCTACGATCAGTGTGGAGGACCACCTGGATGACTCTCCTTGAACAAAGAGCAATTATGTCCATTTTGGCTAAACCTGGCCCTATCTCCATGTACTGATACGTTCAGAGCTGGCTAAGCCATTTCCTTTTGCCTTCAGTTGGTTCTAAGCAATATAAACAGGGCTGGCTGAGGTGCAGACACATAATGTTTGAAGCTAGGTGATGGATGCTATTTCCCCACAGTGTGACTCCTCCCAGAACATAGTTATGCTGGGCGGGATGAAGAGCACCACTCCAGGGCTGTCAGCTCCAGGGCTGTCAACTAGGTTTGAGCCTCAAGATAAGAGGCTATGACTAGCAAGCCATGTGGAGCCCAGGAAGAGAAGCCAGACAGCACCTCCTGGGAGCCTACCAACATGTGGGCTGAGAATCAAGACCTTTCTCCTTCTCCCTGTGGGCAACTGGCTTGTTCTGAGGACAAGCCAAGTTGATAGCAACTGAGGTATATAAAAAGCAACTAAAAGCTTGTATTGTTTGGTTGACTCTGCAGGCCTGGGGTAGGTGATCTGAGCATCTATTGGGAGGATAACAGTATGCAATCTAGCAAATATGGGGGATTTCCTTCTGTCTTATTTTTGAAGTCCAATATTACTCTCACTGTTTTGGTTTGTTCTGATTTATTGTTTTTGCTTTATTCAGTGTTGCTTTGATTGGTTTTATTCTGTTTTGTCTGGTTTGATTTTGCTATGTCTGGTAGAATAGACAATTATTGTGAGGATAACAAGCTATACTATGCTAGCCATTGTTGATTTCCTATTTTTCTGCTTCAGAGTTCTGTACCAGCTGGGGATTTAGCTCAGGGGCATAAGCACCTGCCTTGCAAGTGCACAGTCGTGAGTTTGATCTTTGGTACAAAAAAAAAAAAAAGTTATGTACCAATTTCATTGTGTTTTTTTTTTTGGGGGGGGGGGCTTTATTCTGTTTTGTTTTGTTGGGTTTTATTATCTTTAAAATTAAAAAAAAAAAAAAAGGCTATGACTTCCAGGGCAGAAAAGTTTGCATATTAGAGCTGAAGTGCTGACCTCCATACATTAAATACTTCCCTCAATTGTGCTATGTAAATTAGTCTTTCTGTAGATTCTTCCCTCTACATACTGCAGAGGTGCTTTCAGGCCTCCTACCTAGCCCAGCTCACGGTACTCACATATTCACCACCATCCTCACAGTCACTTCAAACCACTCCCTGCTTTACAAATTAAAAACATCTAAGCTGGGTCCTGGGCTGAGACCTTTTGTTTCAGTGAACCTTCATCCTGGCTGGACTAAGGACCCCTTGGCTCCCCATGACTATAAATATGTCTTAGTATCTTTATTTTCGTCATGGGTTGCACTGGAAGTGGTAGGTTGGGATTAACTTGCTAGAATTCCAGCAACTTTTCCATGAGATTGCAAATATAAACTTCCCAGACCACACCAAGGACGGGAAAGCACTCTCTATAATCAGCTTACAGGAATCTCACAGTAGACCAGACCCACGTATGCACTCAGAGCCTTGAGTGTGCACTGTCACCCTGTCCTCCAAGAACCTCCAGAAAGCACCAACAGAAAGATAACAGAAACAAGCAGCTTGGAGGACAGTGATCTCTTAGGAGATGTTAGAATTTTTTTTTGTCTTTTTTTTTTTTTTGAGGCTAGGCCTTGCTATGCAGTTCAGGCTGGCCTTGAGCTCACTTTGTAGCCCAGGCTGGTCTCAAACTCACAACAATCCTCCTGCCTCTGCCTCCTGAGTGCTGGGATTTCAGGCTTGAGCCACCACGCCCGGTCTCTTAGGAGAAGAGAAGTTCAAATAATGCCAAACATGCCGTCACTGAGAATAAGGAGACTTCACTGTGGCCCCAAAACAAACTAGAGGACAGCATTTTCAAAGAGAATTCATTAGTTAAGAAAATTTAAAACATCCAGAAGAAAAACTCGATAAAATGATACAAAATATAAAGGTAAGGAAATCTTTCAGAAATAGAGCTAAATAGATACAGATATATAGATATAAATAGGTAGATAGATAGATATGAAAAAAATAGTCCAGGAGTTCCAACATCCAAATAATAGAAGCTCCAGAGAAAGATGACAGTGACAATAGAAGGAAGCAAAACCAGCAGGGCAGAGGGAACTGCCCCAAACTGAAGGCAACGTGGGCTTCTAGACTGAAAGGCCCAAACCACCCAGGACACCAGATACAACTAACTTACATTAAGAAATGTCATTATGAAATTTAGCAGCCTGGGAACAAAGATAAGATCCTACAAGCTTTTCCAGAAAGTCAGGAAAAGAAAAGTTACATGTAATAAGAACATTTTCAGATGTGCAAAGTTCTAAAAAAATTCATTTCCTACATACACATTCTTCCTCTGTTACTAGACTATGTAAGGCATATTTTTACTTTTATTTTATTTTATTTATTTATTTTTTGGTACCAGGGACCAAACTCATGACCTTGTGCTTGCCAGGTAGGCACTTACGCCACTGAGCTAAATCTCTGTTCCGGTAAGGCATATTTTTAAAAAGATGTAGTAAACCAATAAAAAGGAAGACAGTAAGGCAGGGAGGGAGAGGAAGAAAGGAACTCTGCGCAGAATTATGGAGCTGTGCACCCAGCAGAGCGGGCGACCAGTACCCACTGAGGCAGGGAAAGAACCCATGAAGAAACTGTTTCCAGGAGATGAAATTGAGAGAAAATGTGAAAGGTCGATAGATACACAGAAAAAAAAGAATGGGAAGAAATAAGTAACACCATTATTAATGCTAAGAAGAAAAACTAACACATACGGATAAGAACGCAATCACAGTTTGACTAGAAGGCTCAGTTCTCACTAACACATATATAATATAAACGCAGAATGCTGATTTAATCGCCATCACAGTATTAACTACAATGAGGAAAAAAGATTTGGGAAGGAAGCACACGTATGATGGAGCGGGGGGAGATGAGCTAAATCCTTCCTACTACAGTGGGAAGACCAATCTGGAACAAGCATCCTGTTGAACACAGAGAAAAGCATCGAAAAATCAGCCCAAAGAAGTAAAACAGTGACTGCTTCTGAAGCAGGAAAAGCAGGCAAGGGGGTGGATAGAGAGGTCTGCTATGTGGGGAGGGAGTATAAAAACCCCACAGAATTAACTGACTGCTTAAATACTGTATTTTTAATGTAAAACAGTTAAAATAAATACAATTAATTAAAAGGCGTTATCTTCACAGAAAAAGAATAACAGTTTTGGTCCTAGGGTACTATTAAAAAGATGAAGGATGACTCAGACAGAAGCAGCAATTTAGAGGAGTAGGCACCACCTATTAGGAAATTCTTTTAAGAATCAAACACTGTTCACGCTCTGAACTAGGGACACAGGCTTCGCCCTACCTCCTGCTTTGAAGACCGGACCCGACTTTTTGCTGCCTGTCTGGTTCTCCACATCATCTATCTAATCTCTGGACAAGATGGGACTTGTGAAAACAGCGGGAAATAAAACTACTTCCAAGGAAAAACAGCATGAATGGAGTCAGAGCTATCTGCTAGATACCTGGACAAATCACCAAGAGTCCAGTGTTTGACCACCTTGTGTCACAGCACCCTTATTAGAAAAATGACTGTGGCGATATGGGGAGGGCACCAGGAGCCACAGCAGGATGTAGCAAGGACAATGAATGAAGCTATGCAAAAAAAAAAAAGCTAGCGTCTTAAATAATCTGCAGTTTGGGAGGGAGATAGCAACAGTGATGAACAGATCCTAAATTGAGTCCATCAACTGTCACTGCTCCCCAACCCAGTCTTCTCTTACATTAAATAATGGGAGGAATGGTTTTGCAGGGAAGCATATTCACACTTTGAATGTTAAAGATTATTTCTTCCTATCTAGTCCAACAGATTAGTTAATTTTCTTAGATGCCTAAATTCCTTTACTTACTGGGGCTCATTTGTAATAAATTCCTTAATTAAGCTTTCAAAACAAAAACTATTTTCTTGGCTACCAAGTGACAGTGAAACGGGAAAGGGCAACTGACTGGGCCGTTAGGAACCCGCCAGGAACCCAACTAACACAGGCTCTGGTCAGGCCACAGTGCTTCTCAGGAATAAGCTTCTCAGAAGGGTCTAGGCCTGAGTTTCTGCCCTAATCCTGGGCAAATGCCCAAACCAACATTGAGATCAGGGGACACTTCTTCTAGTGCTCTAGGAAAGGCTTTTATTAGTCCATTACTAGAAGGACATTTCCAGTATCCTCGCTTGATAGCAAAGTCTGTGAGTTGTGTGTTCATAGATTACGCTACTGAAGCCAATCTTGCATGAAGACTGCCCATTACGACAGGCAGGGCACACCTATCTCATGTTCAAATCTACCTACAAAAAATGCAAATCATGGAGTGGAAGTGCTGCCCAGAAATCGGAGCATACATCTCAAAGACAGACAGAAATCCTTTCTGGATTGTCTATTGTTTGCAATAAGCCTACTTTTCAAAGAAAACTGATGAGAGATGATTTCTTTTGAGCAGGTCCATGGGTTGGGTTCTAGCTCCAGGCTCCCTGAGTTTAATCCCTGCTCCACACCCACCAGTTTGAGTGGGACTTTGCTTAATCTCTGAATGCATCAGATTCCTCATGTGCAACTGGGGAACAATCACAGCATGGCTCTCATAGGTTTATAGGAGGGTTAAATTAGGAAATCTATATAAAAATCACTAGGCATAGCACTTGGCACTGAGTATGCCCTTGTCATCATGTTTGTTGTCATCATCTTATCATCTGCAAACTCTCCTTGTTACAGCTGCCTCTCCCTGTTGCTCAGGACGGAGTTCTGGAGGCAGAGGCAATGGATGTTGGAAGGTATGGTTGCCACATGTGCACCAAAACCCGTGACCTGATGAGGCCCGCACATGGGGTTTAAGGTTGAATGGCATTAAAACACAGCACACACAAAGCAGTCCATTTAAAGGAGAATGACAGCCTGAAGGGGGCATCCTGGATGACTTCATATAGAACAGACCATTTGGAGACTATTTAAACGGTGTTTACTTTAAATGAGCCATCCTCAGTAGAACAGTGAAGGCCTTTATTTTCCTTTTTGTTTCAACCACTGGCACTAGGCTCCCTCACTATACCAGCTGCAAAACAAAGAGAACACGGTATACACAGGGCTATTCCTCTCCAGAAGCCAGAAACCCATCACCCTTGGATGATTTCACAGTCAGACCTGGACTCATTACTGAGGCTAAAAGACTGGAGTGGGAGGCAAAGACAGTGGTGCTCTCTAAATGTGCAAGATGGAGGAGCCGCCAGCTTGCTCTCCCTTTGGGATGGATTCTGTGACATAAGACTTGAGAGATCCTCAAGAAGATCTATGCTTTGGCTTGTGTCTAGACGTCCCTTCAAAGCATCATGTGGTCATAGGGCTTTTCAGAGGTGGCTGAATCTAGAGTGTGTGATGCTGGCATTAAGGGTATGTGATTACTAAATCAGTCCATAGATTGGCTTGGCACTGCCCTCATCCCAGTAGTCTGGATAAGGTAAAGGGAACAGAAAGACTCTGTCAAGGTCCCTTGATGCTTTGCTACCTTTTGCCCACCATGAACTGTTGCCCTTCTGCCATGTGCTACCCTGCCTTGGAGCCAGTCATTTATGGACTGAAACCTCTATGACTCATGAGCTAAATAAATCTGTTCTCCCTTAATTTTGGGCATCAGGTATTTTGTCTCAGCAACAAGAAAAGAAACTAACACAGTATCAGAGGGCGATGGATATGGCTCAGTGACAGAACACTTTTCTGGCATGCACAAAGCCTTGGCTGGGTTCAAGTTCCAATTCTACAAGGAGGTGCTGAGAGGAGGAAAGGAAGACAGACAGACAGAGATCAGAGTTCTTGATGTCCCTATACCACTTTCCCAAATTTGAACTTATTTAGGGGGAAAAATTCTCATATTTCAACTGACTTACTAGGGACAGAGATGTGTTATACGAGATACATTTCTTACAGTAGCAACCACTATAAGATCCAAATATGCATTTTCATCTCCAAAACTGAACTCCAATTTTCTTAAAGATGACTTTGCTCCTTGCAGATATAATGGGATTTGAAATGGGTCAACTTTCAAATCACAAGAGGAAGTTAACAATTTAGTTTTGGCTGGATGTGTAACTCAGTCATAAAGCACTTGCCTAGAATGTACAAGGCCCTAGGTTCAACCCACAACACTACTAAATAAATAAATGTAAAACATTTTCAAAATTTGATTTTGAAAACAAGTGGCATAACTAATGAGTGTTAGAACATTTTTTTTTTCATTCACTGCTCTAAATAACTGTTCTCTGAGTAATTTTGAAGATTCTATCTTCCAAAGGAGGGAGAGAAATTATCAGTGACAAAGGAAAAAGGAAGAACATGACAGAGTACTCATGGGAAAGACTGAACTCTGTATCCTAAACGTATGAAAATTTTGCTAATTATTTGAGAACATTTTTATAAAAGGAAAAACCTAAGAGAAGAAAAATCAAGATGCTGTAGTCATCTTTACCCATCAGTCATTCCTATGAACTGCAATTAAACACAAAACATACAGAAAGTCAAGTCCAACACACTTGGATAAACCACTGGGCAAAATCCAAAAACACTGCCACAACCACATACATACTGCCCTGCTTCAGTAGAGGCAGACAGATTACTTCTCCTTGCAAAGTTAAACATCTCCTAGAACTACATGTATTTAAAGAGTTATTATTTTCCCTGAAAAATTAAAGCAGGCACTTAAATTCCTGCTATTAAGAATATCCCGTATCTTTTTAACCTTCCCACTACAGCAGGAAGTATTCAGAAACACCAAATGGATACATGATTTTATTTAACATGTATCAGATTTCTTTTCTCAATTCTGCCACAGACAGCCCCTGCTCATTTTCTACCTCGAGATTATTTCTTATCTTCTTCAGAGCTTCTTGCTCATACTATCCCATATGTTAGGATTACTTTGGAATGACTTTGTATCAAACAGTAAGGATATTTGACAATATGTATAGGAATGCATATATAGCTATACCATAATAACAATGTATATATTACATATCTAAAAATATACATTATGCATGCACATAAATGAATATAATATATACACAATAGACAGGGAAAGCTTCCTTCCCATTTTAGCTGTTCCTCTCCTCCTGACCTCTTTCCCAGTGCTTGAGTCTTTCAACAAACCCAAGCTTTCTTTCTACCACTACTTTTGAGATTCTGATCTACACATTCTGGTATTAGGAGCTAGTGCCACCCTTCTGGATGCCCATGGCGTGACTGTCTTTCATTGTTTTTCTCCACTATTGCTCAAAAGTTGCAACTGTGACTAGAACAAAGAAGAAAGGCAGACGCTATTGGCTGGTAAACACCAGAACTGGCTGGCCAGGGTGATGTGCCAGGTCAGGCCACAGCTTCACAAGCACTGATTCGGTTTCTGCCCCTGCCACATGGTACAGTCCAGGGTGCAGACGCCCAGTAAAGAGCTCCCTCAGGATCTTCCTGTGAACTAGGTAAAAGAGCGCCACCTACTGAAGTGAGAACACAAACACCTCTGTGAGTTACAAAGTTTCCCTAGAGGGACACACTGCGTGCCAGGCTTGTTGCTCCAAGTCTCCCTGGACCTTCTGATCTAAGATGCAGATGACCAGCTCTGAGACTTCAGTTCAAAATGTCTGAGTGGACTGAACACCAAAACGTACTTCTCCAGAGAGCCACAGGTAAACTGTTGCACTTTACTCAAAAGAACATCTGTCTATAAATGTTAAGACCCAGACAGAATCCCCCAGCAGTAAGAACTGGTATGTACACATCTGCTGAAATTGACTCTGTCCAGAAGAGATCAAGATGACGTCTACATATGCTGTGTGTGGTAAGTACAGAACAAGCAAGAACTAGTCAACAGCAAATCACAAAACGTAAGAATGAACTGACAAAGATTTAAAAAGTACAAGGCATTGCATGAAACCTTACAAGCGATGTATCAGTGGAACACAGTCCTGCCTTCCCACTATCATCTACACAGCGGGAAAAGACAAACGCATTTACTCTGTACTCCCACCCCTTGAAAACACATGTACGTATCCGTACTGCCCTAGAATAGTTTTCAGTCATAGAAACAAGGCGCTTTCTCTACTATGCATTCTTTGTGGGGAAAATACTTAATCATAGCCATGCCTAAGTGTCTTTTAATTTACCATTTCCTTCTATGTAATTCCTGGTTGCATACTGTGGGAGCCATCTAAATAGCTTTGCTCACTTTGAGCCACCAAGAGGGAAGAAAACTTGGCTTTCAGTTGCACACAGGAGGGTCAACTCTGAAATCATGGCTTTTTCTTGGAATTTCCCACACAGGAGAAAGAGATTGTCAGAGCCCAGAGAGTAGCATTTTGCCCAGAATGAAGTAATGTCTACAGTTTTACAAAGAAAAATAAAATCAGATCCTATGCAAGGGCACATGTACTTTTTAACCACTTCGCTTGTTCACATGCTGTTCCACTTTCATTTAGAAGGAGCTGAGACCACGCTTATTCATCTTCTTGAGGATACCTACAAAAAACAGAAGCTGAGTATTTTATCTTTCCAGGAAGCAGGAAAATATGCTAAATGAGATTCTGTAAAAAGAAAACTAATCAGAAAAAGTAATATACTGAATCAATTTTTTTCTTTTAAAACTTACTGAGGCTAGAGACAGGGATAAACTCAAATTCACAGCATAACTAAAAGCAACGGTCCTGAAATAAATTTTGTCACTATTAGTAGGGTTTTAAATGTTTACTCCATTAACGTAGTACTTTTGTCTGATTACACAGACCACATGTACTCAACAGATACATTTTTGAGCACTTGGCATATACAAAGCATTGTTCTGGGCACTGGATTTATGTTTTCAATAGTTACACTGCATTTGGGCAGGGAATACAGGCTGACAATAACATACAGGAAAAAGGTGCTGCCCAAATGGCTCTATGCTGAGGAAGCTGAATAATAAATGAGTCAAACAAGTTAATCTAAATCTATGGCCTTGACTTAGCCTTCATTAAAAAAAGGAGAATGACTACTTAGCTAATAAAATTCTTACAATGGTCACTACCCTACAGCCCGAACCATTAGCCTTCTTTTTAAAAGCAGTTAGGAGGAATGATTTTCCTCATGCAGAAAGGACTCTGAAGTCTTCCTCTCATTTCTGTTCCCTGCCCAAGGGCTGCTGTCATTTCTGTTGCTGTTATCTGCTCCCAGGTGTTTTGCTTCTTTCGGGGAAATCAGCTGGCGACCGGTAAATGTGCTAATCAGGCTGATGATGTGTCACTATGATGGAAACTGTGACTGGCTGGGGTGGGTTTTGCCCTTCATGTTTTTAAGGATAGCTCATGGCTTTAAAGGGCATTATACACAATGAGTGTGTGTGGGGAGGGGTTCCTATGAGACCAATCTACCAATCTAGAAAACATGCCTTCCAAAGGAAGTAGCAACATCTTATAGCCACGTTCGCTTTTTCTCTATGGAGTACAGATACATTTGTAGACATTGTTCAATCTTCAGATCAGAGACTTTGGATTCTGGCATAGAGCTTTATTAGTAGTATTTCCTGGTTGTCCTCTGACCCAGCTGTGGGCCTGCAGAAGAAACTGCAGTTCTGTGTTCTTTCTCCTTGTCTAGCTCACTTCTCCTTCAGTTTGAATTGGTGAAGCCTGTTCTATGGAATCACATAAAGTGTATGAACACAACCAAACCCCAGTTAGCATCTACTTTAATTCCACCCTCAACTGGCAATTCTCAGGGCAAAAATGGTCCCTAAAAATATTGTCAGAAGTATAAAAGGTTCCATTAAAATGTTAAGGTTAATTCTTCTTTTAATTTTTTGATGATGATCTTCAAGTAGGTAGACAGACTAGCAGCAAAACGTATATGCTTGAGGTCACAACACTTTTTCTGAGAAGGGCTAGGTAGCAAATATTTTAGGATTTGTGGGCTTTTCTTAAAAATACTCAACGGTACTGTGATAGCAGGCAAGCAGCCCTAGACAACGGCCATGATCCAAGATAAAAACAGGCGGTGGGCTAGATCTGGCCAGTGGACTGTAGTATGCTGAGCCCTGAAATCATCCAGATATGAGTGAGTATTGCCAAATGATTTCAGAGTTCACATCTGCACCAGTGTGTATGGCTGCACAGACACACAGGGGTCAGCTGTAACTACTGAGAGATACTGAAAAGAGAACACAAGGATTGAGGCCTGTGCCTGAGTAAAGCCCAAATGACATTGCAGCATGCTGTGTAAGCAAAAATTTTACAGCAGAGAAACTAATGTGATGAAGTGGCTCATCATGTAAGGCAGGTGAGACAGGTATTCAAGCTCAAAAAAAAAAAGCCTATATAGAACTGTCAGTATCACATTAGTTGTATATGGAGCAATTTCAGTAAAATACTGATATTTACACTAAATTTGTTAATCTGAAATTCATTGATTTAGCATTCTGATCTGATTTTATTTTGGCTTTATAGCTATGTAAGTTACAAGCATGCAGTTTATAGCTAGTCTTAGCTCATAGTTTTGAAAATATCATTCTGATATTCATAATTTAAGTCAACTCTAGTGAACTATGAGATTCTTTTTCTCTCCAAAAAGAAAAACAATACTCAAGTTCGAGAAGCACTGTTAAACACAAGGCCTCACATTGGAGGGCCAAATCATGAATGAGAGAGTTAGGGGGGAGTGAAAAGGAGGGGAACAGCCACATAGCATCTTGGGAGGTGCAGTTATCACCAGGAAACTGCAATGGGCTGGAAAAGCCTAGGTATCAGCATCTCCATGAGAGTGCAATGTGGCATGTGCTCAATCAATTCCACATGTCAGGGAACCAAAGAGAGAAGGCAGAGAAAGACCCCACAGCAGCCTAGCTGAGCTTTCCTAGACAACTGCGAACAAGACAGTGCAGTCTGAATAACAGACCTGTGTGAATGTCAGCCAACCTTCCCTCTGCCGAACCCAGGCGGGCTGCGGCACACAGGTGGACAGTGATGGGCTGGGGAAACCAACAAACTGTTCTCTCTGTTGGTACACACAGGAGAGGAAAGCTGTGGGGAAATAAAATCCTGCAGGATAAAGGTGAAAACCGATATCATTCTAAAGAATTGGGAAGAAGAATCCTTGGAAATAAATTTACTACAGAAACCTAAACCAATTAAGGAAACTGGTACTGTCCTTATGATACAAGAAAGATATAACTCCTATGAATAATAGTAAAAAATCGTGAGAAGGTAACAGGCTAAAATGTTAAGTATAACAGACTGAAATCAAAAGATGAAAGATCTTTTTAAATGAAGCCTGAAATGTCACAATGACATAATTTAAACCTCTAATGGATTTAGTAAAGAACAAAAATGACACTACTAAAAATCAGCACAGAACATAAATAAAATAAAGTAAAATAAAATAAAATAAAATAAAATAAAATAAAAAGGCAAGACACACAGACTGGGTTTTATATATAAGAAAAAGAAGCCAGGGATTTAGCTCAGTGGCATAAGTGCCTGCCTGGCAAGCACAAGGTTAGAGTTCGATCCCCAGTACCAAAAAAAAAAAAAAAAGAAAGTTTTATATCTAAAGTATAACATAAAGTATTTTTGATATCCCACACCAAAAACCTCCACATCATTAAAATATGAGAAACAACTTAAAGAGATCCCTTTCAAAGAAAATTTTTTAACACATGCAGTAAGAACATGAAAAAATATTCAATATTATTAGTCATCAGAGAAGTACAAAATAAAACCATAATAAGATAGTATTTCATACTTAGGATTAAAATTCAAAAGACTGAAAAGATCAAGTGCTTACAAATATAAGCAACAACTAGAATTGTTATACAGTGCAGGCAGAAATACAAAATAACACAGGCACTTTGGATATGATTTGCAGATACTAAATCATAAGTTTAAATTTAGAAACTTAAATATATACTTATCATATGGCCTAGCAATTTACACTCTTTGGTATTTACCCAAAAGAAATGAAAAAACATATCCACAAAAAATGTTTTATAGATAAATGATCACAGTGTGTTTTCAAAATGGCCCAAACAATCCAAAAGGGTGCCAACAGGTAAGTGGGTAAACTGGCTCATTCACACAGTGGATCACTATTCATGCAAACCAACAAACAAAACCAAGCTACTGACACCAGCAACAATGTGGATCAATCTCACAACCACAATGCCAGACACACAAGCGTACACACTGAATGACTCCATTTGTATGAATTTTTAGAAGTAAAACTAATCTATAGAAATGGAAATTAGATTAGTGGCTGAGTAAAGTAGCAATAGAAAGGAATCAGTGCACCAGTATAGGAGAATTTCAAGGGTAGTAGAAATAAAATGTTATACATCTCATTGAATGATACATTTTAAATGACTGCATTTATTTACATGTAAATTATACTTTAATAAAAATTGATTTTTTAAAGGGCACCACTTACAGATTTGTTCTAAAGTTTTGAAATACATTTTTAAAAAAAAATTCTGAGCATCTAGGTAGCAAAATCAGATGACTTTCAAAGATTAAAAATATTTGATATCAAATTTATCTTTAAAAATACTAACTATGATAATGAAAATATAATCTCTAAAGAGGGAAAGAAACTACTTAAGAAGCTTCTACCTAGGCAAAAATTGTTCTTAAATGAGTACAACTGAAAGTCAATCTAAATATGAGAGGAATGTTCAGAAAATATACCACAGAACCCCCTCTTCTAGAAAAAAACATTGAAGCCCTTTCCCAGCCAACTGAGAAACAAGTTCAAACTTAAGAGCTCAAGAATGAAGAAAGTTTAAATACTTATTAAAAATATGATTTGAAACTGAATGAAAATGTAAACCAATAATAATTCCCAGAAGATAAAATGTAACACAGAAACAAGACATAGAGAAAATATTACTTCCAAATTCTAGATTTCATTAATTACAACTGAAGAATATTAGTGAAGTAAATGCCCATAAATTCCTTATTTAATATGAAATATACTTTAGAGCTTTTAGTTAACTAAATTGTAAAACACCCCCATGATGGAATCTTCTAGTCTTAAAAATAACGAAGAAGCTCTTTATGTTCCCATATGAAACACCTATAAGATAAATTTATTCAAAAGGAAGAAGTACCATGTAAAAATGTGTTTATTAGGCCATGACTTATAAAACAAAAAGGAAATAATACAAATAAAACTAGTAACTTCGGCTGCTTTAGACAGTGGATTAAATAAGAGCAAGAAACATATTTTATTGCAAATATTTTTTGCCTTTATTCATAAATAAACCATGTAAATATAATCTATTTTTTAAAATAAAATTTTTAAATGTATTGTTTGTTTTGCTTTTGGGAGTCAAGTAAATATTCACTGAAGAGAATACATATGCAAACTTAGCTCCTGATAAACAAGATGTCACAAATCAGAAAAGATGAAATAATCTCAGAGATACTGATTTCTACTTGAAAAAAGATAATATTTAATTTTCATTTCACAACAATGTTGATAATAAATTATAGAGTGAAACTAAACTGTAACACTAAACTATAATAGTATTAGAAAAACTAAAATCTAAACTATGACAATATTAGAAAACAGGTGAATTTTAGGGCAAAGAAAGATTTTTCCAAGATAAATCCAATAAATTTTATTTCATAAACATTTAAATCTCTTACTGATCAGAAACATCATATGAGATTAAAAACCTTGCTAACTGGCATATTTTTAGAAGTGTGATAAGAAATTGATTTGTCTTTTTTTCCTCCATTACTCAGCCAATCAAATTAAAAAAACAAGACAAACTTTGAAAGCCTCATTAAATCCTCAGTATAAAAATAGACAAAAGGGCCAATGATATAGCTCAGTGGCACAGAGCTTGCCTGGAAAGTGCAAAGTCATGAGTTCAATTCCCCCCACAAAAAAGACAAAAGATATGAACACATAGGAAATGAAAATGATTAAGAAACCTATATGAACAAATGAAACTCACTAGTACCCAAAGTAATCCAAATTAAAAAGCGACCCTCTCTTGTCTTTGCTGAGCAAAGTTCCAAGAAAACAGACCCTTATAATCACTGACAGGTAACATAAACTGACACAATCTTCTGGAAAACAAGAAGTGAGGTACCAACAGCTGTATCTACACATTCTAAATTTAGACTCTGTAACTCTGGTTTCATAAGTTCCCTTTGGGAAATTAATGCAACTTTATTTATAATAGAAAGAAACCTTTGTAACAATCAAAATATCTAACAATATGTGAGTGTTAAATTCCGATATATTCATAAAATATTGTACAACATTAAAGTTATATTTAAAAAATAACCTGGGACAAAAAAATAACCTAGGATATGTTCAACATATACTATGAGTGAAAAAACAGCAGAATAAACACTCACTATAGGCTATGGTGACAATTCTGGATAATTCCAATTATACACACAGGTGATAAACAGTGGAGGAAAATGAAATAAAATGTGAACGATCATTTTTCAAAAGTTACTTAACCTTACTATTTTTTCTTTCCTGAATATTTTCAGTTTCTACAGTAAGTATGTGTGAGGAGACACCATATGTTAAACAAACACATAGTGTGGCTACAAAAATTTTACCTGGCATCAACAGGCTCCGGACCTCAACGGAAAGAGTTAATTATTGAATAACCAGATAATTCACAAAATCTGGACAATGCACTAGCACTTGCCGTCCACCCTTCCAGTAGACCTTTGGTTCAGAGCATCACGTAGGTGAAGAGCACATAGAACCGATCCTCAGCCAGGACAGCTCCGGGGGTTGGCCAACGGAGCTGTCTCTCAACACAGTGAACAACCACGTACAGACACCATGTCCAAACCACAGATAACTCAGCCATGTGTAATGGCGTTTCCATGACACACTTGCCTGCTCAGAAAGTCTTCAACCAAGACCACCCACCTAGGGCCCGCAAACCACCAGGTGAAAGTAACTGCTGAAATAAAACTATGAACTGATAACTGTGGTGACGAGCCCCAAATCCCACGCCCAGACTCCCCAGTGTCCTTCTCCTTTCCCTCTTATTTTCTCTGGCAGGATGTTTTATAGTGTGTTCACTTCCAACCCAACTAATAAAGCAGTTCTTTAACACCAACAAAAAAAAGTTTAGAAAAACAGTGCTCATTGGGTTCCTGGGTCCAGCATGTGCGCAATACATAAATAAGCAAAGAACACATGTACAGTACCTTCGTGGAGCTGTGTTGGCTTGGCAGAATTTTCCCCACTCATTAAAACAACAAAAGATGCAGCTGCTCGCACTGTAGCCTGCCACGTTGACATGGCAACGGGCGGCTCCTGGCATGGGAAAAGGGCCCTGTTGTTTATGGGAGATCCCATCGTATACACGCACGGCCTGCAGAAGAAAGACAAAGACACAGAGAGGAGAATCTTTAAAATGAGTTGTCACTTTTCTCACCACCATGGTAGTGAAGGTTCAGTTGAACTTTCAAAGCGAAAACATCTGAGGCTTTGTAGTTGACTGGTTCAAAGCACACTGAGCTGAAACTGCCAAGGGGCTGGCTATGTGAATAGCTGACTGGTTATTTCTCCCAAATGAATTACTTAAATATGTAAAGAGGATTTTTTAAGAAAAAAAATTTTTGGATAACATTTTAAATATAAGTCTGCCAAGTTATAATTTATATTACCCATGCCCCCTTTCCTTAGGCCCTTATGTCTTCAAAAAAAAAAAGTTTGAGAGACATTCTCACAAGCTTTTTGGAAAGTATTCTGGAAAAGAAAATATGTTTGGAGATCACTGCGATATTAATGCTTAGAAAAACAAGCTGGTGGTCTCAAATCCAATGCTGGCGGGCAGCTACCCCCAATCTTGGAAACCGCCTTCTTAAATGGAACCCTTGTGGGAATCCTTGTGTGGATGCCAAGAACAGGGGTTGGCATCTAAACAGGACTGTAGGTCACAACAACCAGACTTGTGACGGGAAGCCCAAGAGTACGCAGCCCTTACTTAAGCAAGTGTTCAAAACCAATGGCATGACGTTAGCACTCGTTCTGCTACAACTAAAAAATATAAACTCACTCCGACCAAGAAAGAGCCCTTCCATGATTAAGTCATGGTCGACAGAGACGTAAAAGATTGACAGAGTAAAAGGAATCCATTCTTTTGACACCACAGAGCAGAAGGCAAAAGACTGACTCCTTGGGAAAACACCTTAGGAAAGTAAGTGTTTCCAGTTGTTTTTTTTTTTTTTTTCAGAAGTTACAACAAATACAATTTTGCTTGAATCAGCTCAACTTAAGAGCGTAAATGAATAAAGTACTATTTCTCTGGGATAAGCTGGTTTTCCTTTTTTAATATCATCATTCCAACTGAACATTTATTTGTTCTTACAATATGTAAGAACAGAACAATGGCCCTACTCCATCTCTCAAGGCCAATAAGGAAAAGAGAAACAAATCTAGGTCTTAATAACAGAACTTTTTTTTACGGCCACATATGAAACCAGTGCTCTACCACTGAACCAGCTGCCCCGTCCTAAAAAGCTAACAATATAGGGAGCTGGCCACTCAAATGATAGAAGACTGAGGAGCCAAATGGGGGTTGTCAGGCAACCCAGAAATGCACCAC
The DNA here is from genome assembly GCA_004027455.1 of Hydrochoerus hydrochaeris. Classification (NCBI taxonomy): domain Eukaryota; kingdom Metazoa; phylum Chordata; class Mammalia; order Rodentia; family Hydrochaeridae; genus Hydrochoerus; species Hydrochoerus hydrochaeris. The sequence goes on from PVLA01008700.1 coordinate 49,147, forward strand.
AGCCATAAGCTGCTACGGCTCTTTGGAGTAGAGAAGCAGGGTGTTACTGTCACAGCGGCAGGCCAGGAGTCACAGGGCGACTGCTGAGTGTGCACTGAAGCCACAGAGGAGCCCTCACACCAAAGCTGCTGAAGGAGGCAGGAAGAGGACGGAAAATGCCTGTTTCCCGTCAGCTCCTGTTCTTAGATCCCCGGTGCTGCCCATGGGCCACACCAAGCAGGAAACCAGAGCCAAGAGAGCTTGGGACATGAAACTTCCTGTCATTCGAAGGAGATCACAGGAAGAGCAGACATTGGATCTTTGAGCAAACCCAGGACTGCAGCACACTGCCCTCAGCTATACCTGCCACAATTTCCACATGGCTCAGGGAGCAATCAGAAAGGGTACCTTGGTCCCAGCTGGCTTCCAACTTATTAAATGATATAGTGGGTGGGTTCTTTCACCTCTGTCTGTATCACCAGTAAAATGGAGGAGGAGGGGCGGGCAGGTAACCTTTATTCTCTTTTCTGGTCAGTGAGTCTATGATTCTGTACCTCAAGTTTATAGTCCTAAAAATAAAGAACAAATTTTCATGTGAGGCCCAGAACCTCCTATCAATTTAAAGTGAGTTTGGAACTCCCATCTGTTCCCTTTGGGTCCTTGGTTAATTGACTTAACCTTAGTTAACTGTCTATGACCTAATGAGGGAGGCTGCCAGTGCCCACCTCTTCCCAGGAGCTGCTCAGACTACCAGGAAGGTGGGGTCAAGGTATAGTTAACCCAGAAAATTCCACCTGTCAGATATTTTTTCCCCCCAAAAGAAGCCCATAGTAAAGGACAGCCTCAAGAAAGAAAAGAATTACCAGTGAAAAGGAACTTATTCCCATTGGCCAAGTGGTAGGTGTAACTCCTACTTCGTCTGACAATGGTTTTCTTTATCACAGAAACAGAATGCAACCCATAATTTTTCTTACTCAAGAGTTCCAGGAAGAGTTGTGCATGGTGGCACATGTTTTTAACCCCAGAACTCTGGAAGGCTGAGGCAGGATGACTGATGGTTGAGCCCAGCCTAAGTGATTCAGTAAGAACCTATTTCAAATAATTAAAAAAAAAAAAAACAGGAGAAGAGAAGCTAAGACTTTGTCTTCTGCCTCCTATTGGAGAAATGCTGCAGAGGCAGAATTAAGAGGATTTAGTCAGTGTTTGCTGAAGGAGCAGAAGGAAAGAAGCGGCTTCTGAGTTTGCCCATGACCCTGCCTTCTGCTGGTCATGCCATCACGCAGTCACACATGCCCTATACTGGGGTCGGTTTCGATGACCAAGAGGATATGGCAGAAATGAGGGCATGTCATTTCCAAGACGAGATGACAAAACACCACTGGCTTCTGTTTTTAGGCCTCTCTCTCTCTTTCCCTCCTCCCCTCACTTCCCCCACTCCCATCATTTGCTCTGGAGGAGGCTGCCACGTCATGAGGTCACTGAGGCCAGGGAGGGACCCACATGGTGAGAGAAAGATCTCTGGTCAACAGTCAGTGAGAAACTGAGGCCACAGCACCACTGCGAGTGGGCCTGGACAAGGAGCCTGTATCTCCATTCAGGTGCGGAATTGCCTGCAGGCCCAGGGGACAGCCTACCTGCAGCCCTGGGGCAGATTCTGAGCCAGGCCGCGGGCTAAACTGCTCCTGGATTCCTGACCCTCAGAAACTGTGTGAGGTAACAAATGTTTCTTTATTTTAAGCTGCTAAATTTGAGGTAATTTGTTATGCAGCTTGTATTAGTCAGCTTTTCCATCACTGAGACACAATACTCAACCACCCAACTTAAAGGAGAGCTTTATCTGGCCCGGTTTCTGAGGAGTCAGTCCATAATTGGCGAGGACCCAGAGCAGAAACCGGTGAAAGGGCGCAGCGCAACAAAGCCGTTTAGTTGGCTAGGAAGCAGAGCAGGGGAAGAGTGCCAGAGGGAAAGCATAAAGAACTAGACATAAACTTCAAAACCATGCCTTCACCATCCACCCAGACATACCTCAAAGTGTGTTTCACCAACCCTAGGGTGGATCCCACAACTAACCAAGTTGAAACTCTACCCTAACACCACATCCCATCCCTTCTCAACTTGTGACCTGTGTATATTTCTCTAAACCATACTTAGCCTCCAAATAAATCAACAGTGAGTTCATGATTCTGCCTAACGTGATACAGCTATCCTGCATACAAACAGAAGCACAAAAATCCCTTTCCCAAAGTCTCACCAGTTCCAAGCATTCTATGGAAGTCAGTACAAGTCTTTTCTGAGACTCAAGGCAAACTCTTAGCGTGTGAGCCTCTGTAAAAATCAAAAGAAACCTATATAATCCCAAGGTACAGTGGCACAGAATAAACATTCTCACTCTAAAAGGGAAAACAGGAGACAAGAATTAGACCAAAGTGAGACCGAAACCCAGCAGGGCAAACATTAAGTCCTGTAGCTCCAAACCTGGCACCCAGGGCACACGGTGGTAAAATGTGAGTTCCAAAGGGTTTGGGCAGCCCCACCCAGGTGGCTGTACAGGCTGAACCCATAGAACCTCTCTCTTGGGCTGGCTCCATTCACTGCCTACAGCTTTTCTTGGCAGGCATTGCACATTCCTGGCATCTCCAACCTCCTAGGGTCCGCACTGCACCTTTGACTTCATCTCATGGCTTTATGCATTGCGCTCCCAGGGTCTCCTTGCCTGGATTTGTAGGCCTTCCTCTGAAATCTGCATTCCCTGTGTCAGTAAAACCAGCATCATGCGGCTGATACCAAGCATGATGTCAGTAGAAGCAGCAGTCAGGCTCCTTTGGACCATAATGGCAGCAGCCTCTGAGTGCCCGGATGGCTGAGGAGGGTAAAAGGAATCCTGGGGAACCGATGCCCTAAGAGCCCTTCTCAAGCATGAGTCTCAGAAACTCTCTTCTCAAAAAGAAAGATTGACATATCTGTACCCTTGAGTCTCTGTGCTCCCAGCCTCCTCCTTTCTTGACCTTTCCTGTTTCTCATCTGCAGGTTCACCCTGCCCTTCCCAACATTCCCGAACCAAATGCCAGGGACTGACTCTTTATAACCAAAGCCCTTTGATCTTTTACAACCTGGTATCTTTCTGCATGTCTCACATCATAGTACAAATACTGAAAACAATTTAAAGTTATTACATTTTAAGAGAGATGAAAGCTTTATCCTCTGGATACATCCTCTGATGGAATCTGGGCGGATGCCAGCAGATGGAGGATAGGTAAACCCGGAGTCTCTCCAGGGACCCAATCACATTCCCTGTGTCATAACATGAGTAAAGATGGCTCCCATCATACACATGTTCAGATGAGAACTACTGTGTATGGAAAGCTGATTCCCTAGTGCCCTCTCCCCTCACCCAGAGGGGAGGGAGATCAATATGCATTTATAAACAGCCAATGCAGTATCTGAATACGTACTCACTGAAATTAATGCAGCTGTGTTTATTTTCATGCACAGTCTTGTACCTCAGCTATGGTGCTAAAATGTTTACGGGGTAGAAGTGTAGGTGCCAGCCTGAAACTCTCCAATACTTACAGTGCCATCGTTTTCAGACCAAATAATTTCTTCTACCACACAAAAGAAAATGCTCATCCTGTATACTCTGGGAGACCCACCTGAATCTTACATAGCGTTTAAGGAGCCCAGCTTCACTGTTCAAGAGTTGTGGGAGTGGGAAGACAACGAAAATCAGAAAAACGGAGTGAGATGGGGTTAAGAGGCTGGGCCATGGCTCACTGCCATTCGGGAACTTCCGAGCCAAGTGTGGCACAGCTCTAATCCCAGCTACTGAGGAAGCTTGAGGCAGGGAGATGGAAGGTTTGAGGGCAGCCTAGGCAACTGAGACTGTCTTAAAGTAAAAAATAAAGTTAAAAGGATTGAGCTGGGTGTGGTGGCTCACGCCTGTAATCCCAGCACTCAGGAGTCTGAGGCAGGAGGATCGCTACAAGGTCAAGGTCAGTTTAAACTATATAATGAGGCCCTGTCTCCAAAGGGAGTAAGGGGATGGAGTATAGCTCATTGCTTGCCTAGTACGTGCCCTGGATTCAATTCCAAGTACCACAGTTAAAAAAAGAAAGAAAGAAAAAAGAACTTGTAAGCTGAGGAAGAATAACAAGTACTTCAGCTTCTTAAATGACTCTTCATAGGTCAACTGAGGACCAAGCACACTAATTATGCCTTCTAAGGTAACAGGTCAACAAATACTCATTCCTAATCCTAAGGAAGGGCCACCAGTTAAGGACATTTTGTATGTGATTTATTCAAAGCCATGTATCCTCTTTCTCTTTAGTGTTTGTCTTTTCCCAATCAGGAGAAGGTTGGGTCAGTTTTAGTTTAAAATGATTGTAAGTTCCACTGGTTTCCACCAAGGCATGAGGCCTTTCTCAGATGCCTGGTGATCACGGATGAAGAGAAGGCGTCAGAGAAGCAGGTAGGAGGTGATGGGCCTGTAAGGGCCATGTGTGCCATGTGGCTGGATGTGTCTTCCGGGCAATGAGCTAAGCGGCCAGATCATGACAGCCTGGCCAGGGGCACAGACTGGACAGTGCCATCAGCACCTTTTAAAAGCATCACAGGGTTACAGTCTTCAGTGAGCCTCCCCCAACTTCTTTCAACCTGTTCTTTTACCTAATCTTCTCTTTAAACCCATATCACATCTCCCTTGTAATTTTCAAACCTCTTGTTTTCTTGTGCCACAAAAATCAAGAACTACTAGGACACTCTTCCTCTCCCCCACACCTACGCGCCTATACATCCTTTCTTCCTTGTCACTCCACCTCATGGCACAATTATCGAAAGCAAGAGTCACTGGTCCTACTGACTGCATGGCAGGTCCACACAGTGATCGCTGCTGTGGAACAGAAGGGACTGCAAGAGCTCCAGGTCAGGCTGCAAACCAGCCAGGCTGCCCATCAAGGCAAAGATGGTGTCTGTCTCCTGGAAGCCCCTCGTGCATAAATGACTGCACACGTGGAAAACACGTGGGGATCATTTCATGGATTCTCCCCATTCTACAATGAAAGATTAAGCTCTGACATGTAAAATGACCTCTCTGAAGTCACCTGGCTTGGGGTCAGCATAGCAGCTTCCAGCTCCTCTCACCTGACTGTACACATCACTGTACTTGCCTTTTTCTGTCGCTGTTTGGTTTTTCTCTTTCTGTCTGGTTTGTCATTTTGGCCACTTGTTTAGGTTGAGGCGTTCCATGTTGTCTTTTCTTCCTTGGTTGCTCAACTTGGATTCTGAGAAATGGAGCTATATATAACTACATGGGGAAAAAGACACTAAAACACAAACCCTTTCAAACATTTTAAGCTTTGGACTTTAAAAAGCTTTATTTACTTAGTTATTTTTGAAGTACTCCTACTTTGTAGTTATGCCATGATATCAAAGAATTAATTGGCATTTCCACTTTAGTTCTCTTGAATTTTTTACAGGTTTCTTAAAGCAAGTAAAACATTAAAAAAGGAAATAACTGTAGAAACTTTTTGTTACACTAGAAATGTCTTTACAAAATACCCTCTGCTATTCTTTTGATATTAAAACCTTCTTTATGCTGAGATATAAAACAATGAAATAATTCGGGGGAGGTGTTTAATAGCTGGTTTTGATGTTGAACCAAAAGAAGCCCAAAAGTGTACATCTCCCTTGGTTCAATAGTTGAACAACAAATATAACAGGAAAAAAGTAGTAGTTCACCAACTTCATCCTAATCCTCTCTCAAACAAAGTAACTTCACAGTGCGTTAGGAAAGTTGAAATTTTAATACGACTTTCACTTATATTTTTCCAGTTTTCTTATTTTGAGTAGTAATCCAAATAACTGCCATTGTTCTAACAAATCTCCTTTACTGAATCTAATTTCCCCTCCATTCAACTCTTACTCCGTGATGTCATCCACCAAGTCCAGACCTCTTAGAACACTTGGCTGCTTCCCCCACTATTATCAGGATCCTGGGGGGGGATGGGTTGCTGGAGAGAATGCTCTGGTTTTAAATAGCATTTCATTAAATGGCATGGGAAAAAATGCCAGGAAAATGAAGAAAACACATGCACTTTGAATAATGGAAACAAAGATTCCCATTTTAAATATCTTGCCTTAGGTATATATAGGATCTACAATCAAGAAGATATTTAGTCCTGGCTGCTTTTAGCTTTGCAAGGATACCTGCATACATTCTCCATCCTGTTCTTGCTCTCATCAAAATATTTTTACAAGGGCATGCACACCCACGCAGCACATAGCAGTAAACATCTTTTCCAAGCAGCATGCGTATCAGATTGTTATGCATGCCTTCCCTCTGTCAGTCATTCTTAAATGTCACCTACAACCCAGTTTCTGAGGGTGGAGGCAGGAAAGGACATTTAGGTTCAAAGCTAGCACACCCCAAAGTGGGTAAACTATGTCAGGTGAATGAAGTGTTAGACTTCCAGATATTTCACTTCAGGATGGGAAAAAGAACAGAGAAGAAGAAATCACTGACCATTATCTAGAAGAATAATCTTTCTTTCTTTTATAGTTTCAAATACATTTTTGATTCTATGGCAGAGAACAGTTCTACTTGGTAAAAGGGTAAGGAGAGTTCTTACAGAAGGGATATTTGAGGGCAGAAAGATGATCTCTTGAAATCAGAAGGGAATTTTGTTTCTTTCTCTTTCTTTCTTTCTTTTTACTTTATTTATTTACTTTATAGTCTTTTGAAGCAAGGTCTCAGATATAGTTCACACGGGCCTTAAAATCACTATGTAGCCCAGTCTGGCCAGGACTTCATGGAGATCCTCCTGCCTCAGTTTCCCAAGTGCTGGGATTACAGGCTTACACCTATAACTCAGCAGAAGTTTTTTAAAAATATACTTTCCCCCTCTTTGGTAGCAGGAATTATATCCAAGGATACTCTTCCACTCAGTTACATCCTCACCCCCAACACATTTAAACGTTTTCGTTTTGAGACATAGTGCTGCTAAACTAATCTGGTGGCCTTGAATTCAAGATTCTTCTTCCTTATCCTCCTGCGTAGGTGGGATTAAAGGGATCTGCACACCTCACCCAGTTAAAAGAAACTTTTTTTATTTTAAAAGTTTTAGATTTAAGGTAAGACACAAGAGTTCATTCTTGGTTTTCCCTGCTAGTACCATCTTGTCACAAATAAATGTATTTGTCACAATGTAAAGTGCAGATTTCATCCACATTTCCTTTGCTTTTCCTGAATATCCCTTTTCTGTTTTAGGGTCACCACATCTCTTTAGGGTCTTCTTGACTGAAAATTCCATACACTTTTCTTGTATATGCTGACCTGATAGTTTTGAGGAATATTATCAGGTGTTGCACTAAATATTCCTCAATGGGGATTTATCCAATGTTTTTCTCAAAACTAGATTGGAGTTGCCAGGTATGGTGGCGCATGCCTGTAATCCCAGCACTGGCAGGCTGAGGTAGGAGGATTGCTGCAAATACAAAACCAGCCTGGGCTACAAACTGAGCTCAAGCTCAGCCTGAACTGCATAATGAGACCTTGTCTCAAAAAGACAAAAATAACTAACAAATAAATAAATCAATAAATGAAACTAGACTGCAGTTAAAGACCTTCGAGAGAAGACCACAAAGATGCCACTTTCACCATGCATACTCAGAGTACTTACTATCAGCACTAAAGATACATCCTATCATTATAACTTACCTCTGTTGCTGCTGACTATGATCATCTCGCTAAGGAGATACCGTCACGTTTCTCCAATGTGAAATGATTCTTTCCCCACTCTCCATGCTGTATTCTCTGGAAGTGCATCCACCACTCAGCAGGGCAGTCATATTCTTCCCCTCCCTTGAGAATGGGGCATGTACATCATTTATTTGGAATTCTTCGGTACTGTGGATTTGTCTATTCTCCTGCACCTGATTACTTATTGAATTATTTATTCCTATCAGTTGGGTCTCACAAGCATTTGTTTTAAATGCTGACTTATCATCCAGCAGCACCCTACATATCTGGTTGCTCAGCTTTGGCCATTAGGATTTGTCCACCTGGTGTAACTCTGCTGTTTGTGGCTGGTACTGCTGTGTGAATGCTTTCTTACTTTCTGACAGGCTTATCCTGTATATTCCCATCCTAGTCCTAGCTATTTTATGAGAAAATTTTCTTTCCTTTTATTGAAAGGACAAAAGATCTGAGCTGGGAATGGTGGTACATGCCTATAATCTGAGCACTCAAGAGGCTGAGGCAGGAAGACTGTCTTGAGTCTGAGGTCAGCCTGGACTACAAGTGGGTGCAAGGCCAGACTGAACTACATATCAAGACTCCTGTCCCAAACAATAAACAAACAAAAAATCAAAATCTGGGTGTGCTCACTGATTCTAGATCCTCTCAGCTAACGAGCAAAGAAATACGTCTTCGTGTTTTAAACTTTGGAACCACACATACCCGTAACTTTCTATATGCAATCATCCGTATCTGTATTAAGCTAAACATGAGTTCACAGTGATCTCCAATTCTAATTAGTTCTGGCCTGAAGCATTGTAGACCCTTCCCTTTGGTGTCTATAACTTCTCACTTCCAACGGTGAGAAGCCTGCCTTGCATCTTCTGCCATCCATTTACTTAACTGCTCAATTCCGCCATACACACCTAGTAGTACTAGAATTGTCAGGTGATAGCCCTGTGGAAAACAGTGTTGCCAACCACTCTACAGTGTTTATGTACCATTCCTTTTGCCTTTACCCTTACAGTCTACTCATCTCCAAAGTTACTTAAGGCAGGCTGCTGGCAAAGCACAGCGCTAGAGCACTTGCTTAGCATGCAAGGGACCCTAGGTCCCATGCCTAGCACTATAAAACAAAAACAAAGTTGCTTACGGCAGCATGCCCGCCCCACTCCCTTCAGGGAGGCTGTTTCGTACATTCATAATGTAACTTGACTGTCACCCTTTGCATTACAGCCTGGGATCATCTGACCTTCTAAATGGTTATTTATTTACTACCAAACAAAACAATTCAGTTGAATTCTGAGAAGAGCAAAAAGCCACTAATGGAACTTGAAAGATTCCAATTTAGACATTTTGAAAAAAGTTTTTGCCCAATCTCCACTTCAAAATGAAAATTTACTGAAAGCTGATTTAGGGACCAGGAATGTAGCTCAGCAGCACAGGCACCCACCTGGCAAGTGCAAGGTCCTGAGTTTGATTCCTGGTACAAAAAAAAAAAAGAAAGAAAGAAAGAAAGAAAGAAAGAAAGAAAGAAAGAAAGAAAGAAAGAAAGAAAGCTATTATAATCCATTTATTTTTAAAATGTACTTGAAAATTTTACATACAATAAACGACATGGGAAAAAAAAGTCGCTCCCTTGCATAACTGAGACTTCAGTTTTTCTAAGAGCTTCCTGTCACTTTATTCAATTTTCCTACCTGCAAATGGGAATAAAGAGTTTCCCAACTAGGACTGCGAATTTACAGTAAATGTATTGATCAAATTCTGTCATTCAAAGTAAACATGCAACAACTGTCTTAATTGTAATAAATGTGATCTTTATGCACTGGAAGAAATAAGGTCTACCTAATAATTTTCACACATTTGTGAAATTTTCTATTTTCACACAATTAACTTCGCAAAGTACTGCATGATGACCCCAGCAATTACCATCTACTCTCATCAGTAAGGAATTATTTTTGTCTAACAACCTGGAATTTTTAGTCAACTTAAGTCCTTAAATTATTCAGTTACCTGTACATAATTATATTTATTCTTAAGCACACAGGAGACTTTAGAGAGAATTGGTGATCATTCATGGAGTATTATCTTGACTATAACAAAATTCTCACCACTCCAAAAAAAAAAGCTTTCTATTATTCAGTGTTACATTAACATTTTTTATCCTTGTCAGATTGCATAAATGACCAAAATATACTAATATATAATCAAAAACTACCAAGAATATAGTTTAAACTTCTGCTGTGATCATTCATTTCATTGAATTACCAGAAAAAGGAGACATGGAGAATACGTTCATGTCATGTCAACCTCCGGAGGAATGAAATGTACCCAAGCCTCTTTAGCTGCTTTATGGAAACCAGCATTTATCTGTAAGCTGTTCCTACCCAACACTTTTGCATATAATTTAATTCAACAGTCTAATGTCTTTCTTTGTAGTAAGCATTTAGGAGAGAAAGTCATGTTTAATTCTTCTAAATACTGTCAGTAGTTTCTTTTCCCCCATTATTGTAGTTTAAAAATGAAATCTCTGGAATATTAAAAACTATAATTTCCTAGTTAAATATTCTGAAGCAGTACACTGTTAAATCTTCTTGAAAATCCCATTCTTAATCATTTTTAAAAATCTGAAGATAACATAAGAACAATTATTATTTCTTTCCCTCTGTCTCCAGAAAACATCCGATAAGTTACTCTATAAATAAATCCCTGTGCTTTTGTACTGACATAAGTTTGTACCAGTCTTGCAGTTTCCCAAAGGCTGCCACAGACTCTAGCTGCCTAGACAGGAAGTGAATTCATTTTGAGCAGGCTGGAAGCAGGAGCAGAGGGGAAGATTACAGGCAAATACTGAGATTAAAAAACCCCTAAAAACTTAAGAGTTTTGAGGGGTGAGTTAAAAAACAGATATAAGCAATTTCAGGAAACAACTGCTTCAATTAAGGGGTCCCAGTGCTATCAAAAAAAAGGCTCTCAGACGCAAGTAACAGAGATCAACATTCCCTCCAGCCAAACTCTGCAATGATTATCAAAATGACTTACAGTATATTAGCATAAAGAAACAGATCAAACAACGAGGAATCAATGAAGTTCAGAATTTGTCAAATCCTAAAAAAATCTAGACAACTGTAAGAGGAAGGGCGGTAAGAAAAAGCCAAACAACTGCCTAAACACACGCTGAGCAACACCATGCCTTACCCATTTCTTCTCTCTGCACCAAAACCAGGAGTCTTCCTGGTACCAAACACCAAGAAGCATGGTCAAGGAGGCAAGTGGGCAACCTCAGCAGGACTGTTGGATGCCTCGGAAATAAATCTTTCAGTTTGCTCTGGGGGTTCACATGCGACAACTGAGAAAATCCAAAGGCAAAGTTGCCAAGATAGATCCAGTAGGAAAATCACAAGGAGAGCTGGCTTTATTGGAAAGCAGTTTGCGTGGCTTCACACCCACCCAACTTTACAGCAGTCTGTTCTCTCAGGGGACTAGAATTGTGAGACATACTTGCTCCCAGACTTATCACTCCCATCGACAGTAGGGGAAGTCACTAGGTACAAGCTCAACCAAGGGTCAGGCTCAGGGTTCCATCAGTAAGCGTACATTTCAATCTCTTCACTCAGAGGTTGGGACATTTAATAGTCTTTTCATCCTGACTTACAGGAGGCAATCCTATTAAAAGTTCCACATACCTGGGAATTTACCTGCTTCCCTTTGGTCTGAGGATATAAGTAAGGGCAATACAACAGCACAAACAGAGCATTTCTGCAGACTTGCTCCCTTGTCTGAGAGCATCCCTCAGATGTCTGAGGTGAACAAGACTGCAGGGCGCTGGGATAACCTACCTGCCACTCTGGTCTGAGGTCCAAGTAACTGACTGCCCCTCGGGTTTGGTTTTATAACATATCCTGATGGCATGAGGAAAGTCAGTAGCTGTCTGAGCCCCTGTCTTCCTGATCTGTAAGCTCCAAGTGTCAGTGTCAAAGAAGAGTTCCCCGCAGCTAGGAGCCTGGCTGCAGCGAGCAAAATAGTCTAACTGCTCCCTCCAATGATCTGCAGGCAGAGTCACAAGTTCATGAACAATCTCATTCCGGAGCTCTTTAGAAACAATTGTCAGCTTGGAAGACCTGGTAAATTTTTCAATACCTGGCACAGCAGCAACATCCACCTCCTCAACCTTTAACACAGATAAATCACAGCAGTCCAGAACTAGCAAAAAATCCTCTCTCCCATGATTCTCTGTGTCACAGCAGTACTTTGAGCTAGAGATCCCAGGAGCCTGTTCCTGGTTGTCATGGTTACCATCTTTCTCAGATGTATCTTCTTCACCTTTATCACAGATTATAAAATCATTATATCCCACATTAAATGTGGTCCTTGCATTTGTCATAGGAAGATGGCAGAGCTCAGGTGCCCCAGATCTGCAGGCTTCCTTTGATGTCAACTGGCAGGTTTCCTCGGTAGAGCCAGTCTGCTTCTTGAATTTATTTCCGTCCTCAAAGAAAAGCACTATGGTGCCCTCGATGACGCGACTTTCGAAATCCACATCTAAATCCAGTACGTAATGCTTCACGAGTATGTGGCTGGTGTTGGCCATGAGAGGCAGATCATCTCGGGCAGGGTCCAGCTTTATGTCCATGGTGGTGTTTGCTGTGGAAGAGCTGTGCTGAAATCTCAGATGAGGCTTTGTCTCTGCCTTAATCTTCCACAATTGTTAAGTGGTTACTAACAAAAAAAACAAAACTGATGTCACTGAGTTGTGTTTCACGATTTTCAGTTCCCTGGCAAAGAAGAAGAAAGTACAATCAGGTCAATTCCAAAGGCCCTACAGGCTCCCACAGACCGCTGTCCCCTCAGGTTGACTACCATCCTTAGAAAACCCCATCGTGCTGGATCCTCTTGGCTAGAAGCAGGCTAATCTTCTTGACTGACATGAAAGAAAGCTGCATTGTGGGATTTCTAAAAATATTTCAATTACCCATGGAGTGAAATGGGCCCCCACAAAGGCAAAAGAAACATGTTCCTAACTAGAACAGTTCTTGTTTTGGAAAAGACCAATTGTTATGCAAAATCGTAACCGAGAATCACTGTGCCTCATTTTAAAAGATATTAAATGTATCATTTCTAATTTTGTGCATCAAAAGATAAGTGACTGTTTCTTTAGTGTGATTCTAAGTAACAAGTGTGAATGAGGGCTAAATGGCCTCATACATTTTATTCTTTGAGAGTAATAATTTAATACATACAATGTAACTCCAGGGATTAATGTACTTTCACATTAGGACTGCTCTCATATCAGCACTTCCAGTAAATTACAGGAAAATGAGCCAATTTACCAGGAGTGCATTCTAAGTATTCCTTTGAGATTGTTCATGGAGATTTTTCAAATTTATAGTTAAATACTCAAGGTATATCATTACATCTTAATAGCTGAAAACCCATTAACATTCTGGATAATAGCCTTCTTGTGGCAAACAAAAGGTCTTCTCATTTGGAAAAAAAGTATGCAAATACCTATAAAAGGAGAGAAATTAAAACGTAGAAACAGATGTTGTAATAAAATGTACAAATTCCTCATAAAAGTTCTGAATCAAAATGTATTCTTATTATATAATAGCAATATAGCTAAAAGAAAAATTATTTTAAATTATTTCAGTGCCTAACGTGTACCTAATTTAAGCATATGCTATTCGTTTATTCTTTTAACAAAAACGTAAAAAAAAGGGCTGAGGAAAAATAAGGACTCTGACAGGAAAAAAAAAACTCTGACAGATATATTTAAAACAATTTTTATGTTTCTAAATATCAGGAGGCATTCTTTTTATCAACTACAAAACATTACTTGCTTGACTTTTCACGTAAATTGTGCCCCCATACTGCTTTAACCCCTCCTCACTTCCCTTCTGACTATATCTGCCTCTCTGCTACATCTCTTTATTTCCTTCCCTTCCAGAATCTCATTCCAGCAAACAACCCTGTTGAATTTTTAGTTTCTACCTCTCCATAAGTGATTTCCTCATCAAAGTCTCAGCTAATCTTAGGACTGCGGCCTCCCACAGCTTTGTGCAATTGGTTGAAGCTATTTTCCCAGTTGTGGAGTGATTCTCCCTTTGTATCCCTGTCTGCTAGTCACATAGTTTGATCAAGATGCTGCTCCCTGAAGACAGCCTGGCTCCAAGACTCCTGACTCCTGCTCTGAGCCTTGTGCCATCCCAGTGTGCTCCTAGCTCCCATCTCTCATGTCTACCTGTCCAATCCTATCCTCCCTCCATGCCTCAGTTCAAGCACAACTGCTTCTCAAACCCTTTCCTGGTGCCTATCTCTCACCCACCAAAGCGAACATGGCCATGACTTTCAATACAACAGGAGTAGAGAAAAATCAAGGATGCATATCATAGCTTGAGATTTCTTTATACAGAAGCTGGTATTTCTCTGGAGCCTAAAAAGATCAACGGGCATAGGAGACAACCTAAGATATATTATTTTCTGTATGCAAGTGATTGAACTTCTCCATCAATAATTAATAACCTTTGATAAAGTCATTGATTATAGCCATGTAATGAGAAATAAAGATATTAGAATTCCATCCAGCTGGTCTTCTGAGCTGCTAACATGCAGCCTGTTGATTGGGCTTTTCAGACAACTTTTTAAAAATGAAAACACACATGCACACACACACACATGCACATACACACACACTCATACAAAACCTCTGTGGCTGTCTGAACTATCATATTTAGAGAAAAATGGCTTAGCATTTATACAAATATAACTATTCATTATCTAACTCTAGCAGATGTCTTCAAAATTTGTATAATTTAAGAATAAAATTTATTCTACAGAGCAGGGGGTCCCTGACACCCCCCCCCAGGCCATAGACTGGTATAGGAACCAGGACATATAGCAGATGAGTGAAGAGTGAGTGAGCAAGGCTTCATCTGTATGGACAGCCACTCCCCATCACTACATTAATGCCTGAGCTCCACCACCTGTCAGATCAGCAGTGGCATTAGATTCTCATAGGAGTACAAACTCTACTATGAACTGTGTGCGACAGGAATCTAAACTGCTCACTCCTTATAAGACTATAGAATCTGATGATCTGAGGTGGAGCTGAGGCAGTGATGCTAGCACTGGGGAGCAGCAGCAAATACAGATTAATATTAGCAGAGAGGTTTGGTTGCACAGAGACCACAAATCAATTGTTGCAGATGCAAACCAAAACCCTATTAGTGACTGGCTAATGAGCATTAGGCTATATCTGATGGCAAGCTTTATAATGGCAAGTGAGTTGATACACTTCAATTGTACAGCTAAATCTAGTAGCAGACTTTAAATCAGAATCCAACACTTATTCCAGTTCACACTTGGTGCACTCATTTTATTTACCACTCTTGTCCATACCTCTTTCCCACACTGCATAGTTGTCTCAGTCACAGTTTGGGTAAGCTCACAAGCTGACCAGTCAAAATGACTAAAATGTTAACACCACTGGAGAGCTTCTTTGACAAGGGAGAAAGGCCCTAAAATGAGATAGTAGACTCTAAGACTGCCAACAAAATGAAAACTGCATAGAAAAGAAAGCACCAAGAATCCTATTTAAAGTACAGATTCATAGCAGTGGGTGACTCGTGTTCTCCAAGCCTGCTCTGTGTAACATGTGGTGACCAGCTATGTAACCAAGCTATGAAACCTTTAAAACTATTTTGCCACAGGGAGCTCAAGCACCTGCATTAAAAGACAAACTTTTGGAGTTTCTCAAAAAAAAAACAGTTAAAAAGAAGTTATTATTAGGCTGGAGATATAACTCAGCAGCATAGCACCTGCCTGGCAGGCACAAGGTCATGAATTCAATCTCAGGCACAAAAAAAAAAAAAAAACGAGGAGGAGCAGCAGCAATTAGTGAAGGTCTTCACTTTATCAAATGTGTTTGTACTGACAGCATCATTCTTTGTGGCTAGTTGTATCGCTAAACCTAAGAAACCCTTTACACCAGTAAAGAGCTGATCCTGTCTGCTGCTAAGGACCTGTGTTGTGAACTTGCAGGAGAAGCTCCAGTTTAAAAAGTGGCACATGTTCCTCTTTCAGTGAGCACCATAACTAGACAACTTGATTGAAATAACAGCAAATATTGAGGTACAAATGCTAGAGAGGATTAAGTCACCATGATATGCAATCCAGGCTTACAAGTCTACCCATATTGATGAGGCAACAATGCCTATTCTTGTTTGATATACTTTTCAGTTGGATGTGCATGTGCACTTTTAGTGGCAACCAACACTACAGCTTCAGAGCTATCCAAGCCTCTGAATGAACACAGACCAGGAAAACTGAACTGATCACTTGATGCTGATATACGCACCAATGGAGTGGCCGCCATGACCAGATGGCTTTGGTTTCACTACTCAAGTCAAAGAAGCTGCTTCTGAATGTAAGTGTAAGGACTATGTTATCCATAGAGAAATGCTGGCTAGCTGAAAAATGTCACCTGAACTTAACATTTTGCAAGATGTGATTAAAATTACCAGCCACATTAAAGCACATGAACTTAACTCATATCTGTTCATGGAGGTCTACAAGGAGATGGGCACAGAGGGCTCACATCTTCTATACACAAAAGTAGATGAGTTTCTACAGGTAAATAATTGGCCAGAGTTTCTAAATTATGAGAATAACTCCAGAGTTCTTTTAGAAAAAGTCACCACTGGCAGCATATTTCAGTGACACAAAATGAGTCACTAAACTTGCTTATGCATGCGACATATTCAACCTACTCAACAGATCACTCAATTTGTCACTTCAGGAGAGAATGAAACATTTGTTCAAGTCAGAAGCTAAGGTGGCTGCATTCAAAGCCAAACTGGAATTATGGGTGCAATGAGACAACACTAGAACTTTTGACATTTTTCAAACATTGGCAGAGATTTTGAAAGACTGAGATGGAGTCCTCTTTCTCCCAGCTGATGCAAGATCACCTATCTCAGCTTTAAAGGAGCTTCCCAAACATCGAAAGACCCTGAATTAGAAAGGAATAGGTCCATGACCTATTTGTGAATGAGACAGGTGAATTGACTTTATCTGCTCTAGGAAAGGATCAGTTGCTTGAGATGGAAAATGATGGTGGCCTTAAAAGTATGTTTGAGACAACTTCAAATCTCTTAACATTCTGGATTAAAGTCAAGGCAGCCTGAGATTGCCACAAAAGCACAGAAAAGCCTGCTTTCACTCCCAACATTATCTTTGTGAAGAAGGGTTTTCTGCAGAGACAGTAACCAAAATAAGCCAACAGAGTAAATTAGACATAACCAACTCACTTTGGGTGACACTGTCTTCCATGACCCCTAGATGTGACATCCATCTACTTGCAGAAAAATGAGTTCAGGGCTCCCACTGATTCTGTTTTATGGTGAGCTGTGTAATTATTTCATTATATATTACAGTGTAATACTGATAGAAATAAAATACTCAATAAATGGTATGCACTTGGATCATCCCAAAATCATGTCTTCCACAAAACTGGGTCCTTGGTGTCAGAGAGCAATGCTGTGGCACTGCCTGGGCCTTGTCTTTTCAAACCTGTGCTCAAAACCACTGCTATCAAAATCCCCAGTGGCTAATCATTGCTACCTCTAAAATAAGTGCATTGTATTTTGTGTTTTGGAATTTTATCTTTGGTGGTTTTGTTGTTTATTTTGGGTGTGTGTGTGTGTGTGTGTGTGTGTGTGTGCAGTGGGGGCAGGTTGTGGAGACACAGTCTTTCCATGTTACTCATGCTGGCCCCAAGCTCCTAGGCTCAAATGATCATCTGATCTTAGCCTCCCCCATGGAACTACAGGCATTTCCACCACACTCAGCTTTAATTTGTATTTTAGGTATTTAAATATTTGTCATCTTGCCTCGCAATCCTTTGGTTCTCTTCAGGAAACTTTAGTACATTCTTCACAAAGACTATTCGAAGTCTGGCTCATTCCTGATGATTGCTTGGGCCCTGCTGACTGAGATGACTCTGCACCTCCAAAACTCAGCCATACCTCGCAGTACCTCTCGTGTCCGCATCTGACTGTATCCAGTCCCTGTACCTGACTGCCTTCTCCCTGATTCACAGGGACAAGTGTCCCTCTGTTAATTCTGTTCCCGTGAATCCAAAATTTTGGGGTGCTTATAGAGCCATATAAATACCATTCTTCTTTCCTGTCCAAATTCTGAAAATACTTGAGAAATACAGTAAAGACACAGCAGAAGAAGACCAAAATATCACTTTCATTATTAACAATAATATCACTTTCATTATTAATAATAAAAGCTAATCTAGAGAACATGGCTTACTAACAAAGCCAAAGATAACACGTCAGAGTTAGAAGAGCAGAGAAGAATAGCTCACTCTGGTCAGGATTGCTGACCCAAAGCAGAAGGGTAGGGATGAGCAGCCCAGGGCCAAATTTATCTGACTGGGTCACCTCACTTGCCTTCAGCTAGAAGCAAAGGCACCAAACCAGGAGTGTTACACCAATTGAGTTCCCCAAAGAAAGAAGGAAACAACAGAAGAAAGTGTTATTCCCCATAAACCATCCCTGATACTTAACTGTATTTGCTATTTTTTTCTCTTGCCAGTATTTTCTCTTTGTGACCCCACTGCATTCTCAATATTTCATATACTTCCAGGGTTATCATCTTTAAAAACAAAAACATTTGACTCTGTGGCCTGTGTATTTCTGTGGTCCTGGGGATTGAACACAGGGCCTCGTGGGATAAGCGACTCTACCACTGAGCTACATCCCTAGTCCTCTAGTGGTTATTTTAACTATCTTTATTTCATTAAACTTTAAAGCTAGAAAATTGTCTTGGGTTCGCACAATTCAGCTCTCTAACTTTACAAATGAAGACCACAGGCCCACAAAGGTAAAGCAGTTTGCCCAAAGTCACCCATTTCTCTCTTTTCTTGACAGAAACAGAACTTCTCCCACTTGCTGATGCTTTGCCTTAGGGTTTTGATCCTCTCAATCTCAGTCATCTCTTTTGTATTGTCCAAAGCAGAAGTCAAACACCACCTCCTCCAAATCCTCACTCCACTTTCTTTATCTTCTCCAAGTTTTAGACTGATAAGTGATTCTTCCTGTGATCCATTTTGGGAGTAAAATGAGAAATCTGAAAGCCAGTCCTAAAGTAAGTAAATAAATAAAGCAAGCCAGCCCTAGAAGATTCAGCAGAAAACTGTCGCTTTTGTGTTTTTTCTAATCTGTATGATGTGTGATGTGTCTTTTATCACTTGTTGCTTATTTACCTACTTCCTACTCGTCTTGGATTCATGGATGACCTCAATCTCCTTCCTCTAAAAGCACACAGCTCTAACTGGTGTCAGCTGGGGTCACTAATCCCACAGTGACAGAAAAACCGAGCTGACTGTGGTTGCAAACACGTGTCTGTGGCCGCCTTGAAAGGCCTCTCTCAGCAAACGGTAACCATATTTCTGAGCAGTCTGTTGACTTCAGCATTTTTTGGCTATCATCGTGCTCCAATTTAAAATGCCAGCCTGTCTCACTGAGACATTTTTCCATTCTCTGTCATAAGCCATAATATATAAAAGTTCCCCTTTTATCAAAACCAATGCTTAGTTTTTCAGTGGCTAACCACAGTGCCTCTAAAATAAGCGTACTCTGTGGTATATATTTTAAATGCTTAAACAATTTTCTCAGCAGCACCATTAAAAGGATTTGAAAAGATTAATGTATGGCAATGTTTTTCTTAATCAGGTGAGGAAGAATCAAATAATAAACACAGCGATGGCTTAGAAAAGAAATTGCTCTGCCACTTTGAATCACCCAAACTAAAATAGACTCAGTAGAGACATTCCCAGCCCCACCAATGAAAATAGCTTCATTCTCACACTCAAGCTACAAAGCAGTGTGTGTCACTCTCGTGGCCTTTACCTCATCCCTTCATTTTACGTGGCTTCCACCCACCCGTGTTCTCTCCATTCCTTGACTTCTGTGTTCATTACCACGTTAAATAGAGTTCTTGGTACACAGCAGCTTCTCAGTAACTATCTGTGAAACCCGTATCTGAAGGCATCTGTAATTTTAACATCTGGCTTACTAACATCTGGCCTGGCTTGCATAAGTTATATAGGCCAGTAGAAATCACTGCTTAGCAAATACCTTCCTCGAGACATCTCCTTGTTTTCATCTCAGGATACACCTGTGACTCTTTATACCACATCTTTTTTCTTATAAGCAGCTTAGAGGGAAAAAATGTTTCTGTTTATTCTATAGCATTAAATACAGTTACTAAATATTAAGCAGTCACTAAACATTTAATTTTATAGATTACTTGACCAACACATGATGATTTTCTGTACTCCAGGACACATCTAATGCTCTTATGATAGCCAGTTGACTTGTGGAAATAGTTTCTGGGCCAATTCCACAGATACTCAAAAGCAGTAGTCATAGGAACACAAGATTATTGCCATGAAATTAAAGAATTTCAAAATTCAAAGGAAACTTGAAGTCCAAATGTATTATGTTTGGAAATATAACACTGACGTATTATTCTGCAACTTCTCTCACCAAATGGTTTTGAAATGTAACCACATTAATGCATACAAATTTATCTTTTAACTGGTCAGTGGCACCATGTGAATACTCCACAATTTATCTATTCATCCCATCATTGGTAACTATTTAAATTATCTTAAATTTTTCACTGTTACAAAGAATGCTTACCTGACAGAAGGGACAACTATTGTGAAGATAACAAGATATACTATGGTAGCTACTGTTGTTTTTCTGGTCTCCTGCTTTGAAGTTCCGTACCAATTTTGCTGCATTGTTTTAATTGGCTTTGTTTTACTTTGTTTTGTTGGATTTTACTCTCTTTAAAATTAAAAAAAAAAATGCTGCAGGGAACCTCCTTGACACATCTCTGAATGCAAGTTTTCCTGGGTAAAATACCCAGAAATTCCATGTTACCTACCACAGTCACATCTACCACCTTTTGGTTTGTTTATCATATCTGGTACCTCGTTGCCATTCCTTCTTTATTTTTATTTCTAATACTTGTGGGCTGCTTGGCTTAGACTGCCTTTTTAAAAAAATATTTGGCTGGATTTTTAAAAATATGACTAAAAAATAAAATAAAAATGTGATTTTATCATTTTTAGTGACTAATAGTCCTAATAGTGCTAATTAATAATAATTAATTTCTTTACATCACTGCAATTACAGTTGTAATAACACTGTTTTTCTAACTACCATGATTTTCTTTGTTTCTTTTTTAAGGTTTTTACTTTGATTTTTTTGGTCTGCATTCCTGTCCCCTCATCGCCCCTCACACTAATATTTCCTAAGTTATATAACGTTTCCTTTAACAGTCCTAAAGTCAATTTCTAGCAGCCTTCTAAACAGTACAAGAACCTTAAAAATGTAATCAATAGCTCCTCTTCTCCCTTATTACACACCAGTTTCTATACTATTGTGGCTAAAATGTAATATCACATTTTTAATAACCTATAATGAGCTTTTTAAAGTCAAATTTTATTTGTATCTATAAATATGCTCACCAACTCCTTACTCATGACTAATTCATATAGCTGAACCCCACCCCCACCCTCCACCACCCTTCCAGGTTCAAGACTGCATGACTTTCTTCATGACTTTCAATTTACTTTGCGGCTGCAAACAGTAATCATTTTATTCTCTTCTGTAGATAAGGTAATACTCAGCTGGGTCATTCTTCCAGATCTTGTGAATCTGATTATGTCATTCAGTGGTACTGAGCTAAAGGATGAGCTTGTTGGAGGATGACAAGGGTGGCTATGCAAAACCTCTTTAACATAAACATGTGAGAATAGGTGGACATCACATATGGTGGCTGGCACCTCCAAGAGGAAGTATCCCAAAGAACCATTTGAAAGCTGCATGGCCTTTGCTGAGCTGGCCTGGCAAACCAATATGGCCTATCATGTCTACTACATTCTATTAGTTTTCAAAGTCATGAATTCAGTGCAGATTCAAGGACAGCAGAACACATTTCACTGTTAATGGGGAAGTGGTAAAATTGTATAGTGGGAGAGTGTGGGAGATGGGAGCTATTACTATAACCATCTTTAGAAAATACAATCCGCCCAATTTCCTGTTTACTTATGTATACATCTTTAGTAATTCTTTCATTAGGAGTCCAATGATTAAAGTCAACATTTGTATATTTGCAATGTGTTTATTACAGCCTCCATCGAATCAGTACTTAACAAAGTTCAGGTTGACAGCTACTTTCACTTATCACTTTGAGTATACTACTCTATTTTGTCCTTATTTTGTAGATGTTCATTATTAATATGTATTTCTCAGTATATGTAATTTTTTCTCCATGGTAGCTTTTATATTTTTTCCTTACATTAGATATTCAATGTTTCACATATTGTTTAAATACGGATTTGTTTTTATTTGGTTTGCTCAAGTTCTGGAGGGTTCCTTCAGTCTGAGGGCTTGAGAATCCTGTCTATGTAGAGCCTGGGGTAGCTGGCAAAATTTCTTTGTCTCTCTACTAGGACAGCAGAATAGGCATTCTTTCTCCAATTTATGCAGGGATCACTCCTTCATGGACTTTGCCTTTCTGTGGATAATTCAGTTTCAGTTACCTACATGTACTAGTCACTGCTTGATTAATTCAATTTCCCTATTATGAGACCTCATAGCACTGTATAGTTCTCCAAAGCACAGCACAGTTTCAGTTTTACATCTGTTTGTTTGATTATTTAATTAGTAACATGACACTCTTAAATAAAAGGGAGTTCCATTTCTGGTAACAGGAGTACTTCTATCACCTTAATCTTCCCACTATTAGCACTTAAAACTCTGAATGAAAAAATACATGCACATGCTTGCACAAAAATGGATAAGAAGTTGGCAGAAATGGTAGGAAGTTAACACTTAGAAGAGTGAATGACACTGAGCTTACTGTTTTCTGGTTTTTCATTTGAGGTGGGCCCAGATCGGTGCTGGGCAAACCAGCTGAAACTCCTATGAAAACCTGCAGTCTTACTGCCTGAAGAATTGGAGAATAGTCTGCAGGACTAATCCAGCAGCTGGAAAGCAAAGGAGAACTTCAGGAAAAGTAAGTCTACCACATTCAACTACTTCTCCAAGGGCCCCCTACACTGCACACATGTGGGACAACAGCATAAGGTCAAATGAATGGAGCTAAACTGAGTTTTTGTCTGCTGCCTCTGTAGAGAAGGTACAGTTAGAAGTCTGAAAATACAAAGTACTAACATTCTTCAGAGGAACATAACAGAATTTAGTTTCTACAAAGTATGGACCACAGTACAATTTCTAAACATAAAAACAAACAAGAAAATATAAACCAGACAAGAAAAAAAAGCAAGCATTTTTTCACTGAAGACCAACTTGAATGAATCCAAATGTTAGAAATAGCAAACAAAGATTTTAAAGCAGCTATTAGTATTATAATTAAGAGCATAAATGCCATAATAAGATGAACAAAGGAAAACTCAGACAATAAATAGAAGTTACAAAAAAATAACAAAAGGGAATTCCAGAAATGAATACATATGAAATTAAAAGCTAACAGGTAGTTTAACAGCAGATTAGAGATTGTAGCAGAAAGAGTATGTGATCATGAAAACAGTTGTATAGAAATTATCCAGTCTAAAAAAATTTAAAGTGCTGAAATAAATAAACAGATGAGTGGGCTGTCACTCAGTGCCAAGTACTTGCCTGGCATGTATGAAGCCCTGCACTGGAAAAAATAAAAATAAAAAGAACAGAGGGGCCCCCCCATCTTAAGGGCCAAAACTAAAGGCTTAATGTGAATATAACTGGTATCCAGGAAAAGAGGTGAGAGTGAGATATCAAAAAGCACTGCTATAAAAAAGGTTAAGCAAGGAAAACAACCAGCATGTAGATCTTGGTTTCTAAATGCCATTCTCCAACAAAAGGAACCAAGTCTCCTTGGAGAAATGGCTGATTCTAGGAAATACAGGATGAGCCCAGAGGATTAGAGCATCACACAGCCCTACAAAGTAAAGAGGAGGGAGAATAAAAGAAAGAGGGAAGAGAATATGAAGAAGACAAAGAAGGTGATGAAAAAGAACAGGGCATTTCAAAAGGACACAGGAATCAATTTAAAGTTTCCAATGGCTAGAACCATCCAAGCAAGCAAAAAAAAAAAAAAAAAAAAAAAAAAAAAAAAAAAAAAAAAAAAAAAAAAAAAAAAGAAAGAAAGAAAGAAAGAAAGAAAGAAAGAAAGAAAGAAAGCAAGCAAGCAAGCAAGCAAGCAAGCAGGCAGGCAGTACAGGATTAGAGTCCAAAGAATAAAATACATACCAATGAGTCTATCCTGATGAATAAAACACTGAATAAATAAATGAAGGATATAGCTTCTTACCAGAAGAATTCCAAGTAATATATGTATTCTAGGTCTTAGGTATATATGTCTTTCCAGAGGTAGAACTTAATTCCCCTATCCTTGAGTGTAGGCTGGAGTTAAGCTCTTACCTCCAAAGAATAAGGAATAGAAAAGGAAAAATAGTTGGTAGTAGAGAAATCTGTAAGACCCAGTTGTAACCACATTGTCAAGTTTAATATCACAAGTGATAAGTCATATCGATATCATTATCCCTGAAATGATGCAACAAGAAGGGCACCACTCTGTAGGAGTCTTATAACCCCTAACCACAGTGTAAACATGAGAAAATACCAAGCAGGTTTACCATGAAAGACACTCTAAAATCACCTAAACAAAACCCTTCCAAAGTGACAGGACTACAAATGCAAGTAAAGTAGAAAAACTGTCATAGAACAAAGGAGTCCAAGGGATACAATGATACAATACAATGCCATATACTAAATGGGACCCTAAAACAGATATTCAAAAGAAAGCACATTAGTGGAAAAATATAGTTAATATCACTGTGCCAATATTACTTTTTTAGTTTAACAAGTAAATTATATTAGATATGAACCATACGGGGGAAGTGCAGTGATTAGCATGTCGGAACTGTCTATACCATCTTTGCAACATTCTGATAAACATAAAAGATAACAAAAGAAACTTTATTTTTCAGGATAGTCAAAATTTTCCAAATTTGGTGAGAGAGAAAGATTCCAAAATCCAAGCAAGCCCAAGCAGGATAAATACAAAGGAAGCAATTCTTAGCCACATCATTATTGAACTGCTGAAAGACAAAAGCTAAAAAAGATCTTGAACACAGTCAGAACAAAATGACACAGTACGCACAGGGAACAATAATACGTACAAAAGTTAGTTTTTCATCAGAATAACATTTGAAGTCTCATCAGAAACAATGCAGCCCCAGAAAATGGTGAAATATTATTTTTTTGAGTGCTGAATGAATGGTGGGAGCACATTTGCCTCAATATACTAGTTCCAAAAATCTCACATATATTATTAATTTATTAAGAGGTCCCTATTTTTGTAATTTCATCAGGAGTGAGCAAAATGGTTGCTCACTCCTGATGAAATTATCAAAAATTCTGAATGAATGGATGTTGAACTAAATTTTCTGCTTTATTCAAAATGGTAATTTCAGCCAGGCGTGGTAGCTTATGCCTGTAATCTCAGCACTCAGAAGGCTGAGGCAAGAGGATCTGCAAGTTCAAGACCAGCCTGGGTTACAAAGTGAACTGAAGGCCAGCCTGAACGGCATAGTGGGATCCTGTCTCAAAAAAAAAAAAAAAAAACAGAAAAAAATGGCAATTTCTCGCATTTACTTGTATATTAGCTTTCTACTTCAAAACAAATATGATCTCAGATCATATCTAGGTATTTCTTTTCAAGAAATGCTTATGAACACTGTTTTGTTTTGTTGTACCAAGGATCAAACTCATGACCTCACACTTATCAGGCAAGTGCTTGAGCCGCTGAGCTAATTCCCTGGCCCATGAATACTGGTTTTGATCAACTGACACAGCACAGAACTGCTTTTCTACTCAGAGGCTGAGACAGCTATTAAACTTTCCAGCCCCTCAGAACTTTTGTTTTAGCTCAGCTTCCTATCTCCCCAGTTTGGGAAATCCTTCTACAGCGTCCTTAAACAGTGATTACATTTTAAAAGATAAAATCACTTTTTAAACAGCAGAGACCGGTCAATCAAAGGATCACTGTTGTCTCTGGTTTAATTTCCAACTTTGAGTTTAGGTCATTTGCACTTTAAGTCAGTGACCTTTAGTCATTTTATTTGGTTTCTAGCATGTTAATCTTAAGCTTTTCCCCTTTGTTCATTCCTTTTTATTTTCTTTCACTTTGAGTAAAAAAATAGTGTTAAAACAACATAAAGCTATATGTTTTAACTGTACCAGTACCAGGATATTCAGAAATTAAATTCCCTCTGGAACCATAACTCTAGCCACACCCCCACCTAAATATATACTACAATAGGGTCTTTCATGGCAAACTCATACCCAAGAGGCAGTTTCATTTATCACTGAGTAAATAATACAAGATAACATAATGAAAAGGGGATTTTGCTTTACTCCCTTAACTATAAATAAAAATATGTAGTACTTTGCAGGATTACCACATGTGGTATGACATTAATTTAAATACCAATCTTTAATACAAATTGTAAATAGGATAAACTGTGCTCTCTGGCCTCAAGGTTTAAATAGTCTCTCTTTTCTATAAATTTATTGCTTTCATGAAGCATGTAAGGGTGCCTGCATATAATTTGTAATCGTGTAATGAAAGAGTCTATTGTGATATATGAGAGTTGGGGGGAAGGAGAGGAGGAAAGAGAGAGAGAGAGAGAGCAAAACCGGAGCCAATGTTGTAAGAATTACACAACGTGCTTGTGATGAAGATCGATGCAGTGAGGGCAAATCGAAGTCTGAGTGAAAGACCCTCGCCAGGATAAAGAAAGGAAATCACCATACCAGCTGTGGCCTGGTTTCTATATTATAACCAGGGGCGGGTGGGGAGAGGTCCACTATGTGAACACTGAAAACAAAAACTGACCTGACTCCCACCAGCCTATATCCACGCTGAATGCTGCCTGAGCATGAAGTGACGGGAGGGACTGTGGCCTCCCCAGCTGGTTTGTCTGGCCGTCCCAGCCACGTCCGAGCACACAGATGCAGCTCCCCTTGGGTGCTTACCGTGTGTACGCTCACATTATCAGCAGGCAGCAGGTTGCAAAGATCAGATTGGAAATCATTTCACTATTTTCAAAGAGGAAAGAATTTATCCTTTCGATTGCCACTTGCTTGCAAAGTGAAGCATATTTCAGTACTCTCAAGAGTGCCACTTAAACTACATTACAGTGATCAGAAAAAAGATTCCTGAGAGAATTCGTGACAGCTATTTTTTTTAAATGGAGATTTCATTTTCCACTCCATTGTCAAAAAGTTATACCTGCCCAAGGAGCACAGTCAATCTAGGGGCCAGAAGGTGACTTACCTAGTGAAATGCAGCAGCTGCTGCCTCCTGAGGAACTACCTATGCCTTGAAAACACTGAAATACTTGTTTCCTGGCACTATCAACAGCGAAAGATTTCACACAAACTACTTACATTTAAAAATCAGAAAATAACCTGCGTCAAAATTGTTAAAAGAGGTCCACAGAACACAACAAAGAACCCAGAAATCGCAGCATAGCTGTGGGGGGGTGCGCCTCCCCCGGCATCTCTGACTTTGTCTACCTGATCCCCTTACCCTGCCCTCAGCCCCAGTCATCTTGCTCAACGCACAGACAGAGCTTTTCGGATATGGCCAACTCTCCATCCAGGCATAAGTAACTTGGCTTATCCGGTTTTTTGTTTTTTTTTTTTTTTTTTTTGAAGTACATTTATGTGAAAAGAAAAATCTAGTAAGGGCAGTGAAAATACCTAGCAGAGGTAACCTACTTAGATAAATAGTTGATATTTATAGGGTGCTTATTATGTGCTCAGCATTCTCCCAATCTCATGCAATCTTTATTGAACCCCTTATTTTCCTTGTTAAACCCATTTATGCATAGCATTCTATTTTTGGAACACCTAGAACAATGGGATGCAATAGAAATTTTGCTCTTCGAATTCATGTTCCTTGACTTTTTCTAGGAACATACATGAATTCCAGATAAAATATTCAAAATATGGCAAACTTTCACATAAACGAATTAAACTCATTTCAGAGATGAGGGAATGAGGCTTGGAAATCTTATGTGATCAAGATTATGAAACATTTGAACTTGTGACTGGACTCTAGAGGTTTATTGTTCACTACATCCCCTGTCTCCAGTGCACAGCAATCCTGAAAAATGTCCGTGACATGCCTCTTTACACTCGTGTCACTTGGAAAAACCAAAGGGAAGCTCATTATTAACAACAACTACGGTGAGAAAGCCCCAAAGCTGAGGTCAGGTCAGGGAAGAGAGGTGAATACTGTACAAACAATAGCACTGCATCTCTGCCCAGCTCTCACCTTGTTCTAACATTTAAAAGAAGACAGCTCAAAGTGAGATATAAGTGGTAGACTATTTTAACAAATAGGAATTTTAAGGCATTTTTTTCAAATGTTATTATGTGTAGAGTACCTAAAACAAATCACTTATATTTTTTATAACTTCAGATAACTTTCGATGAATAAAATATCAGATGTAATTTAACTCAATAATTTTATCAAAAGCCATTTTGTGCTACATTTTCATGCTATATTAAACATGATTATTGGAGATAAAATAACTTTACTCCATCCCTCCCATGACTGTGTTATCCCATACTGATTTTTATTAAGTGTGCGTTAGATAAGAAACTGGAATAGTTTGGGGTGGCCTCCATCAACAATTTTAAATCACTTCACGGATGCCCTCACTAGAACTCTCAAATCCCTGCTAGCTTAACTTTGACGACACCTACCACAATGATGGCAGAAGCCAGGCATGTCCCCTAGAGCGTGCTCCCATTAGAGTGTGTTGAAATTTGCAAATTTCTTTGTTTTCCCTTCTAACCATGTGTCTGCTTTATGGGGAGTCATCTAGGTTCCATCCGCCCCATTTGTGGCCTGTTTTCCACTCTGATTCCAGCCTCAGACTCTTGCTTCCCCCTGCATCTACTATCTCACCTCTCCGCAGATAGGGGCCTCTTAAGTTGCTCAGGTTTCCTACTGGGGAAAAAAAAAAAAGCACAGTAGCAATAAAATGTGCCTTTTCCTTACTGGATTTGATAGCTACCATATTAGCTTTTGTCTTTGTTTTGCTATTAAATTTTACCAACCAGTAGGTTATACCCTCTTCTACTTTTCTGAAATGAAAAAAATAAAAAAGACGATACAGTATTTCAAAACAAAATAATAGATTAACAATGGCTAATATATTGCATATTGTTATCACAAGATAGATAAGTATACTACTACCTTCTTCTATTTTATGGCCACACACATTTCTTGTAACTGTTGAAATATGGCATTGGACCATACCATTTCTCCACAAGTTTACTTTTAAACATGCACAATTCACTCCTTGAAATATACAGCCCAAACTCAGTCCTCATTTCCCTTGACTCTCTGTGGCTTCTGACATTACCAGTCTCCTTCCCCCTGTCTGTATCTCCTCTAACATCTCTGCATCCAGGGCTTAGTGCTGGGCCCTCTTTTAATTCTAGTCTCTTTCTTGCTTCCAACTCATCACTCTATGCAAAGCCCTCAACTCCTTATTACCAGCTCTAATCTCCAAGTTCTCAGCCTCCCAACTCCAAACCAATGTTTCTTAAACCATCTGCAGTGAAAGGCTACTTTTCCCTGTTTTAAACTTTTGCAAAAACAAACCACTAAAAACAAATTTAAAAAAAGACACAAGCGCTTTTTATTGTCAGACTCTACCCTTCACACCCACCAACTTCTAGATTTGTTATGGTGGCATCACCTACCACCGATCCAGTCTTGCTTTACCTGTCTCCTCTTTGCTCTGTAACTCTACTCAATCGGTCATCAACTTCTAAATCATACTCCTTTAAATTCTTTCTTTTATCAACCCTTTTCCTCACAGAGTGCAACAACTCTGATCCAGAAGCTACAAGTTCACCTACCTTAACTATTACGGTCTCCCTGTGTAGCTAGTGAGCAATCAATGGAGCCATTTGTGAATGTGTCCAATTCTTTCTCCCAGCACCTCTTCCAAAAGAGAGGAAACCACTATAATTAGACAGTGACATGTGACTATAAGGTAATATAGAAGAAATAAAAGGTGAAAGGGAGATAAGGAAAACATAAGTAAAAAAGACTGTATATTTTGGGCCTCTGTGAAATTATCCAAGGTGAACTATATCAGCATTGCCTTGGATAAATTCAGGTTCCTTTCCTTCTGGAACCAAAACACTCCAAACCCCTCAGGAATACTGAAAAACTAAGGAGAAGAAAACTAATCCTAAGATAAAGAAGCAGGTTGAGGGAATCCAAAGACTGTCTAAATTACCTATTGAACACATGAAAATAAAAACTGGGTCCATACCTGTAGAAAGGGCCACACCCTTCTGGGGGAGGCAGGTCACTTTTCCCTGGGGTTTTGACTCCTCCAGAGAGGCAGAAATGTCCCATTCCAGGAAATAAGCACCCCTCTCTCTTGAGAGCCCAAACTTTTTGGGAGTACATCTTTTAATTTCTGACCAATCGAACCCTTCCCATGCCTCCCACTGACTAGTTCTAAAACTTCTTTTTCCATGACAGGAGTCAGCAAACCTTCAAACTTATCTTCCAAAAAGTATGGGTTGGATTCCTCATCTCAGCTGCAGGAACTTCCTTGGACCTCGTCTGGTAACAACTAGTTTTGGTTGATGGCTTGTAAATGAAAAGTATATGTCGTTGTTAGCCCTAGCATTTGACTGCTGGTGCCTGACCCTCCATAATGCTCTTTTCCTCTTCTCAAGGTAAAAAAACATGTCACGGTGGCTGTTCTAAACAGCCAGAGTCTCAACACAACTGATAAGCAGAGCCTCCAATTGGGCCACGATGGACATGCAGTATGAACAACACAGCTGTGTTTTCTTTTAGAGTTCTGAGGCCTTGCTGATCCCTCCTAGAGATAGGTAATTCTTGAAGATAGTCAACATCTTGCCAGTGAGTCTACCTTTCATATTTAAAAAAAAAAAAAAAAAAAAAAAAAAACACAATCCATGCTCCACACTCCCAACCACCTAAGTCACCAAAGAGCCAAGTACCTTACAACCAAGGACCACCACCGTAGTTCAGAGCCTTCCAAAACTATTCACACTTGCCAAACCTGCCCTGGCTTTCTCACAGAAACCCTAACAAAGCTCATCCCATCACACCCCACACTCCCTGCCTCCTAACCAACCATGGTGCTTCCCCAGGTGGTGGCCCTGAGTGACACAGCATGGTTCCTCCTGTGGGGAAACTGCAAATAATAAGCTCTTTTTTTAGAGAAGTTGCCTGTGTCTGCTACCTTGCCACATCTGATTAATGCAAAATTCAAGGTACATTTTCAAGCAGAGTATCATCCTATTGAGAAGCCTTTGACAATACAAAAAAAAAGAAATGAAAAAACCCTTCTTTCAGGCCTACTTAGAACCCAGGAAAAATACCAGGCACATTGATGTTATTTCACTCAGTGTTCTCCTGGCTACCATCCAGAGGAAGAATAAAACTACAGGCAGGCTCAGGATGGCAGCAAGGCTGATATGACACTGCCTGAGTCTCTCCTCCCTTGAGATGGGAAGGATTCATGCGGCTTTCCTTGGTTCACCAATTGCCAGTGGGGATGGCAGGACTTCCGGAGGACAGAGGAAAGGCTTGCTGAATGGAATGGGTTTGGTGAGCTCTGTGCTCAGCACAGCACAGAAGCCCATCTTGGCTTCTAGCTACAAGTTGAGCAGTTGCTGTCTTAGCTTGAAACTACCAAGTGCAATTGTAAAAACTGTATCTAAACTACCCTCCAATTGACATTTTCAAAATTTTTTCCATAGGCTTAGCAGTAAAATCCCTAACCCCAAAAAGATATGAAGACAATCATCAGAACAACAAGGAAGTGTGGGCAATCTGTAGCCAGTCGGAAAACACAGAATTCCAAGAGAAGTGATGGAGATGGTTCTGAGAAGAGAGAAAAAAAGACTGAGAGCCTGCAACCCACCCAAAGAGAGAGCACGAGGAAGCTGTAACTCACCCAAAGAGAGCTCCAGTAGGGGGAAGACTGGTGATATATGGAGGTCCCGGGCAGATCTTACCTAGGTCAGTGTAATGGGTACTTCTCTGGGCTTCGAATGAGCAATTTTGATCTGGGCTGGGCTTCAGTAAGAAGGGTACTGTGCTAAGAGTCCCAGTCTGGAGCTAGACCATATGAACTTAAACCTCCACTCTGCCGCCTGCTAGTAATGGGTCAACTTAGAGAAGTATCTCATATTTTTTGGGTTCTCATTTAGTCAGCCTTAAAAGGGAGTTGAAAGTACCTAGTCCATTGGGTAGTGAGGGTTAAATGCATACTATAATAATGTGCCTAGCCGGCCTCATACCAAGCATCCAGCAGGTGCAGTTGATAGCTAATACTACTACACAAAGATCAAGAGCCTTCTCAAAGGCCAGGGTGGAACCAGAAGCGTTCTAGTCTCCCAAAGGGCAAAAAATCAGACCTCCACACAGACATGGATATCCACCATCACCAGTCTCCCCTGCTCCTAAATAGCATCACATTCTGTTTCTCACAGCAGAGCAAATTATGTTTTATTGCTAGTAGACATTTTAAGGAGTGACAAAACCTTACCTACTATACCAAATGGAAGGCATATTTTAGTCTTGATCTAATAAAACAATTACATAAAATTATATATCAAACAGCACCTTCTCTCTTTATATATTGTTAAACCTAAGAACATGGACTAATGATGGTAGGATAATGCCATAATAAGCCACATAGTCTAAGTATTCAAATACAATCAATAAACCACTCTGCCCATCAGATACTGAAATAGATATTCTAGGAACTGGAAGATAGTGAAGGTCTATAATAGAAAATGACTCTTCCTTTCTTTCTCTCTTTCTCTCTCTCTCTCATTGCTTTTGATGTCTTCTACCGCCATGAACTGTTGTCCCTATGCCATGTGCCAACTTGCCTTGGAGCCAGTGGATTAAGACTGAAACCTGTGCAAACTGTGAACTAAACTCTTTCCCCTCTTTAAAAAGAAATGGAAAATGAGAAAACAAATCCACATTTCAGGCCTATTTATAACTCAGAAGTACCAGCCACATTGACACGCAGTTCTTTCACTTAAATTATTCTGTATTAGTGTCCAGAGGAAGAATAAATCTGCAGACCAGCTCTGAATGGTGGAAGGGCTGCTGTGATGGAGTCTTAGTCTCCAAAAACTGAACAACTTCAGTTCATTCATCCAGTTCTTTCAGGACATGGTTTCTAAAACCTTAAAGATCCTTGTCACAATCAAGTACAGTCATGTCCCCAGTGCAGCATGGTGATGCCAGGTTTTTGAGTACAAAGGCTGAAATAAGGCAAGACAGTAAAAGAAAAGGCCATTGTTCCATGAAATGCTTGCACACCTGAGGCAAGGTAAGTTAACTGTTGAACACTTTTGTGGGTATAATTCAACTAATGCAGATTTTAAAAATAAAACAGTGGCTTAATTTTTAGAGATTTACCAGGGCACTCAGTGAATTTTGTTATCCTAGTATAAAAACTAGCAAAACATTTTAAACTCCATTAGAAGAACTAATGTAATTTATTATAGCCTATAAATATTCATAATGGAAACAGGATCTAGATTAATAGAGTTAGGTTATAAGGTTCAGTATAGTAAAAATAGTGAAATGAGAAAAAAAAATAGACTAAAATATTAGCTCTTCCAATAAGATTTCCTCTCCTAGAAATGTTGAAACATAGTTTAATAGAAACTATTTCTGAAACTCAGCCATTGAAGTACGTGAAAATATCTCCTGTATTAGTAACAAATGTTCTGCTATGAAGAAAGACTGGTTACTCCCACTCTTAGGAGAATATATTTTACTAGCAAAAATTAATTAAAGATATATATATTTCTCAAATCCAAAATCAAAATTCTAAATCTAATTCTCACTCACAATATAAATCTCCCCTAAAATATATCTACAGAGTCATCCAGTGATTACCTGAAAAGCACGTTATATTTAATATTGTTTAATTCTATAATCTTTTATTTTTATTAATATACATTTGCACTGTATAATGTTTGCATTCATTGTGGAGAGTTGGAATGTGTACCTAACATATCTTTTTAAAAAGCACACACACACACACACACACACACACACACAGAAATACAATGTGTATCTCTTCAGTTGATGAATGGATAAGCAAAATATGTTCTCTCCACACAGTAGAGTATTATGCAGCCATAAAAACAATAAAAGTACATATTATAACACGTATGCCCCTTAAGGATATTAAATTAATTGAAAGAAGGAAGATATAAAAGGCTACATGTAGTATCATCCTATTTACATAAAATGTCTGGAGTAGACAAATCCGCAGAGACAGAGAATAGATCACTAGTTGCCAGGGACAAAAGAGAGGGAAAAGGGAGAATGACTGCTAAGGTACAGAGATTCCTTCTGGAGTGATGAAAATATTCTAAAATTAGACAGTGGTGATGGTTGCACCACACTCTGAAGGGTGAATCTTATCGTATATGAATTATAATTCAAGAAAGCTTTAAGAAGAGAGCAAGAAGGAATAGCAAACACTATTAAAAGTTTTTGTACAAGGTAGAAGTCAAGATGGCCGATCAGTAAGCAACAAAATACAAAGCCTCCCGGAGAAACAACTCATTGCCAGAATAAAACACCCCGGAGAGACCCAGACAGAGGGAGATGGATCCTCTTGACACAGGAAGAAATTAACGTAAAAAAAGCTTGTCAAACACGTCGGGACTACAACTGGAACAGCTGAAAATTGCAGGACACAGCATCTTCACTATGACCCACCAAGTCTGCACCAGCCTGAGTTTGCCCCGGCTTGAGTCTGTGCCGGCCCACAGAGTCACCCAAACTCACTCCCACCACCACTCACAGGAACCACAGCAGCGCTGAAGTCAGGGGTTGGTGAGCCCAACAGAGAGCGGAGCCAGCAAAGGGACCTTCATTAATCCACGGTCAGTGCTGGGAATGAGACACCCCCACCACGGGAAGGGCGCAACCAAATGGGCGACATGTTGGAACCGGGCAGGAGGAGCCTGAAGACAGTGACTTCAGTTGGTTGCTTCCTCCCCAGAGCAGATTTGTGGGATTTGCTTGGACTGGGCCGTGCCCCTGGCCGGGACCCAATGAGCCATCTCAAATCAATTCCCACACTAACCGGGTGAAGGCACCTGAAGTTTGGCTGGCCCGGTGGAGAGGGGCAGGCAGGAGAGAGTGGAGGTCCCTCACTAGTGTGCTTCAGAGGAAACATGGCCAACAGGGAAGGGGGCTGGGATCTGCACTGTACACCTGTGTGGAGGAAGCAGGGACCATGACAGGAGAGGCAAGAGGAGGCCCCCAGCCCAGAACCCTGAGAGCACTGATCCAGGAGAGGGAAAAACAAGGGAGACTGAGGGCGGCAAACATGCAACATCAGACATGGCTTCAATGGACATTAAGAGATATCTTCGGGACCTTGTAGATGAGCTCAAAACTGAAATATTAAATCAGGTAAAGCAAGATATGAGTAGAGTAATAAAAGAAATGCTCTCAGGAAGCATCTCTCAGGATGATATAGATGGAAGAAGGGAGGAACACAAAAAAAGGAGAGAAACATTTGATAAAGAATATAAACAAAATATAGAATACATGAAGCAGATTCAAAGAGACTACCAGGAAATTAAAAACTCCATTGAAAGCTGGCAAAACTCCTTAAAAGAAACTAAGGATAGACTAACAAAACTTGAAGACAAGTTTGCAATGTGTGACCATGAAAGGAAAGATCTCTTAAAAATAACAAGGACATAGGCAGTAACAATACAAAGGCTAGAAGATGACAAGAGAATCTACAATTTAAGAATAAGAAATGAGAATGAAGAAGCAGGAATACATACAGGCGAATTACAAAGGCTATTCACGGAAATAATTAAGGAAAACTTCCTAAGCATGGGAAAAGAAAATGACATTCAGTTGTGTGAGGCATACAGAACTCCAGCCACCTACAATCAAAACAGAGCTACACCCAGACATATAATAATCAAGATGCCAGAAATCCAATATAAAAACAGAATACTAAAAGCCATCAGAGAAAAGAAACAGATTACTTATAAAGGTAAGCCCATCAGAATCACGGCTGACTTCTCAACACAGACCATCAGATCAAGAAGAGGTTGGGGCGAAGTGTTCCAAGCCCTGAAAGAAAATA
>PVLA01008701.1:0-85137 GCA_004027455.1 Hydrochoerus hydrochaeris
GGCAGCCAGAGACGGGCAACTAGGACCCATATGTTACGCCACCGGCCACCTAAGACAGGCACAGGACCAATTGCTGTCCTGCAGGCCCATGACGGGTAAGGCCTGGTTGGGTACATGTGAAGAGTCCTTGACCTAAGACAGGCGCTGTCCTCGCAGGGACTGCCACTCCCATAAATGATAAGAAAAGCAATGTAGGGAGTGGCCTAATAATCTCACACATCTCTTCCTCCTGTGGGTGTCCGGTCCTCCTGCTGTACGTCGGATTGCATTTCCCAGGCTGACTAAATGTCAAGATTAAAATGTTAATTGATACCTATTGCCCTGAACCTGGGGCGCCTTCTGCTTGGAGTTGAGGTCAATTAACACCTATTGTTTGGGATTGTCCCTGCCTGGCCCTGGGCCTGGGGCGTTTCCTGCTTGGGGCTCGGGGTTGTTGCCAGGGTTGGCAAATATATATTCCAGCTTCTAAAAAATAAAGGCGGATTCAGATTCACTCACAGACTGGTGTGCAGTGTTTTCTGTCTCTCACTCGCCAACTCCCTGTCCACCTTTGGGAAACCCTAGCCCTGCCGCAGCTGGACTCCGGCAGGTCAGGGGAAGATTTACAATGGGAAATGAAGGACATCGCAGCCAGGGTCAGAAGTCTCAAACAACTGGAGAGAAACTGTAGCCCCAGTTGAGGAAACAGAGCTATAGTTAAGACAAGAACCCAGGTAGTTTTCCTAAGTATGACTACATTTTATCAGCAACACTGCTGCCATTTCTGCACTCACTCAACCAAATCTCCATCAATGATAATGCCACTGACATTTGGTGATCTGAATTGCTACCATGAAATGAAGAGCATCTACTCGATATGGGGGGTGGGTTCTAGAGTGGGCTGTTTCAGGCAAATACACCTTAAGAGACCTTCTGTATTCATCCCTAGCCCCATCCTTGCCCACATAATCTCTCTCTCAAACACACCTGTCTACACTTGAGAGTCCAGAACTGAGTACCAGACATGGGTTACAAGGCTCTAATCACAGGATTTTTCGTTGCCAGCTAAACCATCTCTTCTCGGAGTCCACATTATCAATTAACTCCCCATGTATCTGTCACAATCTATAGTCCAAGTCAATATTTTAGCCTATGTTAAACCTGGGCCTAAGAAACTGAAAGCTGGCAACACTGAAAAGCCCCAGGCCATTCATCTATTTTGCCAAAATGGAGCCCATTTTTCTCCACTTTTTCCAGACCAGCCACACATTCCAAAGTAGTTATCTTCTGGTTCTGGGAATGACGCATTCCCTTTTGCAGAAGTGAAGTTGTGTGGTTAGCCATACTTGGTTTTGTAGGCTCATTATCCAACAGTTCATAAGCCTAGCTTCTCTGAAGAGGTCTATGTGCATAATGCAAACACAGTGTCAATACATGCGCCTATGTCTTATCCATAAGCAATGAGAGAATAATATCAGCACCTCCCTCTTGTTCTTGTCTCTGCCCTGGTGATTTGTCATTAACCTTGGATCCACCCTCTAAGTCAGATACAGAGGGGTAGAGAAGGCAGATCAAAGCAAATTTCAGAAAGGCAAGGTAATGGCAACTCTCAGAACCATGCTATAGAAATGAGGATTGTAATTCATAGTTCTCTTGTAACAGAATTCCAAGGTAACACAATGTTAATAGACTAAGATTGGTTAAATATCAAGCCTATAATATTTAAGTTATGAAAAGTTAAAAGCTAGCATCACCCAAATGAACTTGCTTTCTATCCTAGAGAGGGAATTAATTTTTGCTTCTACACAGGGTGGTTGTAACATGTCAAGTGTAATTATGAACTTGGTTTTATACCTGGAGAGTATGGTTTAAAGAAATGTGCCTGGTTGTGAAGTGGACAAGGAGTGAATTGTGATGCTTGATTGTCAATTTGTGTGAATAACACCCATGTAAATGGGCTCAGCATAATTCTGGGTGTGGAAGATCTACCCTAGGGAGGAGCACCACCAGGATTCTATAAAAAGGAAATGAAGCTAAGGATTGGTCTGGTCCCATCGAGGCGGGGGGCGTTCCAGTCTGTTTGCACATTGGACATCATCTCCTGGTGTTCATCACACTCCTCAGCCTCCAGCATACCTTCAGCCTCCTGACATGGGCTCACGTGGGCCACTACATGGGGCTCTGTGTGTTTGACTGGATCTTTCAGATCCCCAGTGTGCAGACAGCCTTTGTACTCTCCCACACCTGGCTCTCTGGCAGCCACTGGAATTCAATCTTGTAAGTTTTATAGACTTGCTTACCTTGTAGCACATCTGTTTCTCTAGGAAATACTGACAGCTACAAGGAGAAAGGATCATCTCCCCAACCATAGGGGAAACAAGGGAGAGAGCTGAACTTATAAGCAGATGCTGTATTTGCCGCACAGCCTCTTGGGGTGACTGCACACAGTCTCCAGCTACCTTGTACTGAACCCAGTGGTCCTAAGCATGAGGGCTTCCAAGAGCTGCAGGGACATGTCAACCCAGTGCTCTGGCCCCAGTCTCAGAACTGGTAGGTCAGGAATTGAAAGATCCTCTCTGCCACTCCAAGGGTGAGCACAACCCCAGGCTGGTTGGTCAGACTGCACACTCTGCAAAGGACTCAGCCCAGCAAGCCATGGGGAGCTGCAGGCAGATCTCCTTGGAAGTAAAAAACAGGAAATCACCCATGAGGAGCATTTAAATTCCACCTACCCTCCCTTGCTGCTTTTTTACACCTGCATAGCCAAAGCTAGACAATGTTGGGAAGTAAAATCCCCTCAAGCTCAATATTCTTTTGAAAAGAAACATTTTATCAACCTTCACTTCTTTGAGAGTGAAGATTGCAGGATACAAAGAAGAAAGTGAGACAAGTCTGGGGAGGAACACATGGGAATCGCCATTTGCTACATAGAGCGGAACATTTTTTACATATTTCTATACCAGGAAGAGCTCATGATGCATGCCCTGTAAAGAATTTACTTCATGTAGCAGTGAAGCTTCCTTCCTTGGCCTAGATTGCTGAATGCATTTTGATACACTTTTATATTTTGCTAGAAGTTTCCATTATGTTGTTATAAGGCTCTTGCTCACCGGTCTGTATCTGCATCAGTGAGCCTGAGGGGGAGGGGAAATAAGCCAGTCACAGCCATTCCCAGCATCAGGCGATACCTATGGCCCCACTCTTTTCCCCTAATGGATAAATAAGGCTGTGACCAAGGATGGTGTCACTGCAGCAGGGGCCCACCAGGCATGGGCACCAAGTACCACCAGGTCTAAACACAGGAGGCTAACAGAGTACTGAGGAGGAGATTCACCCATGGATAATAGTGCCTACAGAGCCACCCAAAGCCTCCCTGTTGGGATCCTCACCCCCACACATCTCCTGCATCTGTCCCCTGGTGACCACATTAATTCACCTGAAAGCACAGCTTAGAACTCTACAGAAACAATTGGATTAGGACCTCGGTGTCCAGGTAGCTTGAACCTGCCTCTCCATCTGCACCGTGGCAGTGGGAGGCTAAGGTGCTACTGCTGGCATCTCAGGCTGACACGGACTCTGCTCTGGTATCCTAAAGAGGCTGAGGTCAACCTGGGCAGTTTCTCATGAGCTTCCATATTGATGACAGTTTCATTTCTAAGATTGGGAACAAGGATCAAATGAGAAGCAAAAGCTAGAAATTTTACTATTTTATATAATTAAACTGAGAGCCCCTCCCACCACAGAAGTCCCGTGCTTTGTCTGAAGGGGAAGTGGGAGAGGTCAGGAAAGGTCACGAGCTCATCATCCCTACCTCCCTAGGTTTCCTGGATTCTTCATGGAGCCAAGCAACTTGGTGAAAAGAGGAGGTACCAAGACATACAAAGCAGGATACGCAGCTCTGAGAAAAGAGACCAGAATCAGGGGCATCCCCTGTCTTGACATTTGATGTCCTGTGCCTGTCAGGAGTTCTTCAATCTTGGTGCTCTAGAACTGACTTTTCTTGGGTAAACTGTCCAGTGCTAAGATTTTTTTTCTTGCTGTAAACTGGATATTCTAGGAGAGAGGAGGCAACAGAGGCAAGAATCTGAACCAGCAGGGGTTATCAGCTGGTGACAACTTTAAGTTGAAAAGCTGCAATGTCACGGGTATATTTATCCTGAAGAACAACTGGAACAACCTGAACCCAAGCAGCCACTCTTTGAAGGCTGATTTACATCGATAGTAAGAGGTGTGAAGAGACCCAAGTCCAGTACTGCAAGACTTAGCCCAACACACACAGTGGATGGGCCACCTGCAACATGTCCAAGACACACAGAAAGGCTTCCTGGGGAACGCGTGGGCCATTCTGCACTCAGACCTTGCAATACAGAAACAAGCTATGATGCTTTAAGAGCAATGCCAGGGCAATTAGAGGGAATCAGTGATGATGGAAAGAGAAAGGGAAGAGAGTGACAGGGAAAAAGGGAATAAAAGGGAAAAAACTATAGAACTAAAGAGAATAAAACAAGTACAGGTTTCCCCAAGAACAGAGTAGGCAACAAATCCCTCATGGACCCTCTTTGGGAAAATATTAAACTACACAATTTCACCTAACACCATTCTCATGAGTTTAGCCTGCAAGACTGATTGATTAGTGGCTTTCTAAAAAGAACAAGAATTATAATTTAAAACCTAAGTGTTGAAGCAGGAGCCTAATGAGACAGAAGAGCTGAGCACCATGCACCAGTTCTCAGTCGCCGGGGAGCAGAGCACGGAGCATTGGGTACCTGCCCAGGGAGAGGAGACTGCCACTTAGGGAAATCATCACTGTGCCAATCACTGGGAGTAGACTTCCTTACACTTGCACACATTGGGCCTTGGTGTTAGAATCTCACCAGTCAATCACAGGCAGTGGATAGAACAATACTTTCCCAGGAAGGGGTGACAAGGTAAGTTTCCCTAGTGGGCACTGGTCCCTTACACCCAGCAAGGTGCTCCTAGCAACAGCTCAGGACAATTAGCTACATGCACCCAAGTGGGTAATTCAGAACCCTGTGCATCGGCCTTGAGGCCGGGCATACCAATAAGGTGGCCAGGTGCCACATGACACTTCAGCAAAGGAGAAGATGCCAGGGAAAATGTTTCTGCCCAAGGTGATAAGCCCAGGGAGGCTGGGTGTAATCTGTGTTCTTTGGGCTGGTCGTCAGTGAAGACAGGCCATCTAGCATGGTCATACTCTCTATTCATGACACTCTACTACTCAGAGCTGTGGAGACCCAACTCTGCTAGGCTTCCCACATGTAGCCCCAGGTGAAAGGGGTCATGCCAGGACCACAGCACTGCCACCTGCCTTGCAGGTGATCATAGAGACTCCTGTTTCAAGATGATAACCGGAACAAGTGAGTGTTTAGTCCAGGAGGTGACTATTCCTTTGTACTACACCAAGTGCCTCCTGGAGTCTCAAGGCTCCCTCTGCTCTTCAGCAGGGAATTATTCTCCTGAGCAGAAAGTCATGCAAGGAGTGGAGCAGCAGTTTAGAGCAGGGAGGAATAACCTGCAGAGAGGATGGAGTGGTACAGCCACCCATTCCTAGTTTTACCATCAGTACCATGTAAATTGAGGCAAGGCCAGCTGTTATTTCTCTTCTTCCTCCAACCCATCGTTGTACACAACATCATTTGGTTTATTATGAACTGGAGAATTCTGTGTTTATAAAATGAAACTCACAGGTTCTTTACAATACAGTAATTTTCCCACTCACACTGTTGTGTACAAGTGAGGGTTCTGGAGCAGGAGGTGACAAGTGATGAGCATCACATAGATTATGTCCCAGCTCTTTCTGGGCATGGGGCACCCAGACCTACCCCATGGGGCCAGATATTTAGGACCCTCAGGGCCCTCTTCTAACACTGTGGTGTTTTTCAGCGATGGAAGCTGAGGGTCTTTCCTTTTCAGACACAGAGTCAAGTCAACCACAGAGCATGGCTGCAAATTGAAAGTCTGACCCTCAGGAGGAAAACTCAGAACTCAATGATGATAAACAGGTGTTGGTGCAACCTGTCACAAATCTTGGGCTATTCAATGCCTTGTACAGTAGCAAGTGTGCAAGAGTGTGGAGAGGTCTCAGATGCAGAACCCCCTCTGCGGGCACGTGCTCCTGGACTGCTCCCCACTTCTGTTCAGGTAGTGTGAGTCTGCAATCCCACTGGCTCCCACAGGTCCATGAAAGCCCTGGACTGCTCTGCTATACAGACCCACAGCAAGGTTGCTGATGCAGCACAAGCCCATTCTCCAGCAAGCTCTTGGATGTCAGGACTGGCAAGGGAGTAACCTGGGCCCCACCTTCCTGATCATAAGCCCTGAGCATTGCACTCTGCCTACCTGGCAAATGCTCGTTTCCCTTTGGACATGTAGGATTGTATGTCTTCAAAACCAATCTGAAGACATGTACTTCCTAGTCATGAAACAGCAGTAAAGAGACTTATGCGGCATCATTGCCCCTATTACACCTCTTC
Source organism: Hydrochoerus hydrochaeris (assembly GCA_004027455.1). Classification (NCBI taxonomy): domain Eukaryota; kingdom Metazoa; phylum Chordata; class Mammalia; order Rodentia; family Hydrochaeridae; genus Hydrochoerus; species Hydrochoerus hydrochaeris. The sequence goes on from PVLA01008701.1 coordinate 6,474, forward strand.
AGGATCTGTAGGACTTATCAGTGCTCCTTCGGGTAATTCCTATTCCGCTGCAATTTTACATCCTCAGAGAGGAGGGAAGTTATTTTGACACTTCACCGTAAGTCTTGTAATGGGATTCCTAGAAGACAGTGGTTTGTGCACTCGCATTAGTGACTAGTTCATAAGCACCAAAGAATCCAAAGCTTATGGCGACATGAAGCTTCAGCATAAGGCAACAGTGTCACCTTTCCTGAATTCAAAGTATAACACTTGGAAACAGGAATCTTTTAAGACTCAGCTGTCCACATTTCCTCTCTGGGTGCAGGATTACAGTACCCACAGTACTAAGTTCTTGGTGGAAACACTCATTTGATGCCCTTTGGTTTAGCCTAAACCTCCCTGAAAAACTTGCACAAGAGGCCCATTAAGTCTCCCCTATTCTTCACACACACCCTCAGTGGAATGGGGGAGTCCCTGTTCAGGACAGGACTGTTATTACCTTGGCTAAAACTCAGGCTACAGGCACATTTCAATTTCTCCATAGCATGAAGAATTAGAACTGATAAGGAAAAATTTATGAACTAAGCCTGAATCTCAATTCTGGAAATATCTCTATAGTCTACGGTGTGACTCCCATGGGGACAAAATTACTATCATTTTGGACCAAGTTGATGTGTGAACACCACACTGGAGCAACTCCAATTGCTCCTGCAGTGTTGGCCTCACTGTTTTCTCAGATGGGGCATACATGGATAAGCAGCCTAAGAAGGGACAATGGCTTCCCACTGGCAACTTGGAAGGACAGCCATTCTCATGAGGACCTGCTCAGCACACAATGCTAAGTTGTTAGTGTCCGTGGATTTTGACAGGCTCAGAGGAACATTAAGAAGCTGGCCACTCCCCATGAAGCTGTACTAGGATTTCAGCAACACTGACAGCTGGGTTCTGCTCAATGTGGGCTCCAGGTGGTCCCCAGATCTCTGTTTAGGTACCAAGTAGCTAATGACCAATAGAGAAGCTAGAGATGCTCAGAGCTCTGCACATCCATCCTTCATTAGTAACTGGATATGGGGTCTTAATGCAGAGTGTTACCAGTGGTCCCACTTCTAGACCTCATATTAGGCAACCCCACATGCACTGCAGTGAACTGGGAGTAAAGGGTAGAAAGTATGGGCTGAACTTTGGATTTGGAACATGGAAAGACCCTTCCAATGAAGACGCTGGATGCTGGAATTTTGGAACAATGCAAAAAGTAATACTTTACTTTTACTCACAATTGTTCTCATCCAGGATTTTTCAGCCTCCTAATAAGGATGTGGACAGGACATTGTCATGGTCTCCAGACCTTTGACTGGATCCTGTGCATATCCAGCCCAGAGACAGCTGTTTTGCACTTTTATAGCTGACTCTAGTAAGCACTGACTAACACATCACGGAACTCACATTGAGAAACAAAGATCTCTTGATTCCATGTCCTTACAGAGAAGTGGATAAGGGGATTTAGGCAGAAGTAAACAAGTGTTCTGTATTTTTGTCCAGGATGCACTGAAGTTTTTTCATATCTAATTATGCTAGGTGTTGCCTAGGGCACGAATTAGAAGGCAAGACACTATAGTTAGTCATTGGTTGTGGCCCATGACACTGAGATGCAAAACTGGCCATCTCTCTGGACCACACCAGCAAGATCACAAAAGTTCACAGAGTTTTCTCTGCTTACCATGGTTCCTTTGAAAGTAGCATTCAGCTAGATCTTCGGGGTTTGGATTCCCTATCACTGTATGTGCATTTCCAGATATCTTGCCACTAGCCAAAAACACTTGGTACTGTATTATAAATGAAAAGCATAAAATTTAGAGCAACTTGATACAGGTGTCTCTATTAGTAGTTCTCATTTAGGTAACTAGGACATAATTTATGTTTAGCACATAGAGTTCTGAAAGTCATGCCCAGCATACATTGAGTGCAGCCTATCTTGCAGGAGTGGAATACAATGCAAATAAAAGTTTGCATGAGAAAACAAATGGATGAAGACCAGAAACATCTTCAGAAGGCACAGTACCTGGCTTGAATATATTCTCTGTGACCAAAAATGACAACCTGAATGACATGGACTGATCCTGCCTGCCATTACCTTCAAAATCCAGAAATGACAAGTCTTCAACAGGTCACAGTTGAGGTCCATGGGATGAGAAAAGTGGATGCTCTTAGATGTCATGTCTTACTTGACAACACTTTGGACTATTCAAATAATATTTCAACTTGACTTCCCTCCAATGATTTTATCTCCCAGAATTTAGTGCAGCCAAGAGAGAAACTTCCACTTATGAGCATCTGTCCACATAGCTCCTTGGGAGTCTGACATGATACAAAGTTTCCTGTCCCACAGTAATTTGTTATGCCTTTCACTGAGCACCACTTTCCACGTGAGCACTTGTAAGTGCAGTGAGGATAGGGCCACCCAGCTTATGTCCTGCTGTCTTAGACTGGCAGATTAAGAAAGAACAAATACTCAGCCTTACTGCCAGGTGGAGAAGAATGGGCACAGTCCCAGCCTGGCCTAACTGTCCACTCAGGAGGACACACTGGGGCCAATGGCCCTGAAGGGAACTCTCCTTTGTGTGTGCAAAGGCAGGGACAGAAGAAGGCACAAGGGACTCTGAAAAGGAATGCTTAAACATAAACTTTTACCCTAAAGAGCTCATTTTTACCAATGCATGCTCATATTAGGAATTTGAGAAGTAGTAGGACTTCAACTTCATGCCTACCATGGTGCACTCATGGTGGTTTTTCCCTCCATTCTCAGAGTTAAGGTTGACTAGAAAAAATTCTTTACCAGAGAACTCCAGGGAAGAACACATGGCAATCCCCAGTTCATCCCACTCTCAGTGCAAGCTCAAGGGCACACTGGGCAGCTGGCCAACCAAATTGCTTTAGCCAGATCCTCTGTGATAAGGACCAACTGAAAATATACAAAAAGATGACAAAGCCTTCTGTCCAGGGCCCTCTAGGACCCCCGCATTTCTCCAAGGCCTTTGCACCTGCGTCATGGGGAGATTGTGTGGACCTGGTGTCAAACCTAGCTTATGCCATTTTGGACCTTGGGGTGCTCAGAAAACAGGCAGCTGCCGGCATGCCGCCCGGGTAAGTGGCTGTGGTCTGGCAAGCCACAGACGCCGCAGCCACCCCAGGGCGAGAACCATATCAGCATTTCCTGGGATCCTCGAAGCACCATGTTGGACCTTGGGGTGCTAGGAAAATGGGCAGCCAGTTCACCCCTTTGGGGGGCGGCTGTGAGCCTACCTGGGCACGGGTTAAGAATCAAACATCCATTCCCCAGCAAGTGACAGCGGGAGATCTGAGCATGTCTTGCGAGTTTGACTATATGCGATATAGCAAATAAGGGGGATTTTCTTCTGCCATCTCTTTGAGGGCAAATATTTTTATCTCTGTTTTGTTGTTTTGATCAATGGTATTGCTCTATTCAGTATTCTGTTCTTGTAATTTCGGTATTTTCTTCGATATTGCTCTGCCTGATTGAAGGAACAACTATTCTAAAGAAAACCAGATGTACTATTGTGCCTATTGCTGTTGTCCCAGTGGCCTGCTGTGAGGTTCTGTACAAATTTCACTGCACTGCCTCAGTTGGCTCTGTCCTGTCTTGTTCTGCTGTATTTTACTACCTTCAAAATAAAATGTAAAAAAAGTCAGAAAAAATTAAAAAAGTAAATAACAAAACAGATCAGTAAGGTACTGAGCAACCGGAAACATGACTAAACAGATAATGGACTTAAAAAGCAAAAGTAGGAAAAGTGCTCTAAAGCATACAACTACATGTATATTTAAGGGTGTAGGATTGATAATTATGTTGCTAAGTTTTTGTTGGATCAGAAACGGAGCTGTTTGCAGCCTCACTGTTTGAATGTCCACTTTGTATGCTTTGATTTTTTAACCTGAACAACTACATCCAGGAAAACAATATGTAATGTATCAACTAGTGATTTCTTACTGTTCATTTTTCTTGAAATTCTGTATTGTTTCTACCTTTTTCTGTTTTGCTTTATTTTTCCCCTCTTTAAATAAAATTTTTTTAAAAACCTAGCTTAGCCCCATGGACAGGTCTCAGGGCCAGTACAAGACTCTGAATGTGTTGATACAAACCAATGCTCCTGTCCAGATAAGTGAGCACACCATCAGTGCCATTTGTATCAAGATGATGCAGCATGGAAAATATCTGTCCTGTCAAGACAACAATTGAATTGATAAATTCAGGGACTACCAGAAACATTTAGAGCACGTTCCTTGAGAAAGCTGTGTGGAATGCAGTTTCTGTAGATTGTAAAAATAGTGTAGGGTACTGAGAATGGAAGGATGAGGCCCAGGCTGGACAGCACAGTGCAGTTTTTATTCCATGTTGCCGAGAAATTTCCTTTCCTTATCCCAGTAATTCTTTGGGCAGAACTCTGAACGCATTTTGGCATTGTCTACCCTTTCCTGGCAACAGTTTCCACTAGGGTAAGAATTCTCTTGCTCACTCTGGAGCCTATAATTACAGAAGGGAATCCAATGACAAAAAAGTCACTAGGTCAAGTTCTAGCACTGGGGTCACCCCATACCCAGCCCCTGTTTCCACAGATCCATGAGTTTGTGGCCCAGGATGTCACCCACTGTATCAGGGGCTGCTCTGCACGGCCACGAGGCACATGCACGGGTGGACTCCATGGATACAGAGAGGGGGAGCTCCCTCAGGAGCAGCAGCACTCAGAGGGCCACCCAAAGCAAGCCCAGTGAGTACCTTGCCCTCAAGTCTCCCACATTCATGGCCTGGTGGCCACATCATCTCTCACCTGAGAGCACAGCTCAAGCTTCTGTAGAAAGTAAGACAGGGACCCTCAAGTGGCAGGTGGATTGATCCCACTTCACTCTACACCGAGGTTCAATTTTTGTTGTCAGCATCTCAGGCTCAGACTTGGCCCAAGGGGCAGAGGGCTGCAAGGGCAAAGTGCAGCTCAGCTCTTCATCAGGCTCTGCACTGTGGACAGGGCAGTATTTTGGTCCCCATTTTGTTAGAAAACATTGAGACAGTGAAAGAATGATTAATAACTAGAAAATTCATTTGTGACTCATAACTAGACTCCATCTGGACCCTTCCTCCCAACATGGCACAGATTTGATGAGGCTGCTGAAGCTCATGGTGGCCTAGCATGTTATCCTATGCAGCCCCATTGATGAGATGTAGTAGGAAAAGTCAGGAAAGCTCACAACATGCTGCGCCTCCCCTGAGCTTCCAGATGTCATGGCTTTTCCATGGAGCAGAGGAGTTGGGGAAAGGGAGAAGCCAAAGAACTCACAAGGCAGTTTTAGCGATTTCTTTAGTAAGAGGGGAGGAGACCAGAAGACCACATACACACATTCCTGGGTCTTGCCATTTATGCCCAGCAACTGGATTGTCCTGATGTAAATCCACCTTTGACATCTCCTCCTATGGTGGATTTACATGAATACTTTGAACTTTGCAGAAAGCCTCATTTTGGTACTAAATTTTTTTGGCTGATGACACACAAGACATGGGCCACATGCATGAGATGAAAAGACACATGAAAAAGTCTAATCACTCACTTGCCACTCCAACTTTTTATCTTGATATAAAACACCATGTTTTGGGATCACCATTGACATCCATCAGAGAGGAATCATAGTGATGATGGAAACAAAGCAGAGATGATAGAAGGGAAAAGAAAAAATGAAATTAGAAGAGCAATGGAAAGAAAAGGAAAATCAAGCTATGTCTCAAGAATGCTTTGGACAAATAAAATATTTTACAGTAAAGTCAACCACTCCTTTGCATACAGAATGACAAAGAGATCCGTCAGTAGCTTGGGAGAGAGGGGAAGAAATGCAGTTGTAGCACCCCAAAGCAGAAGCATACCCAGAGAAACAAGCACCAAAACCCATGGACCAGTTCTAGGTCCCAGGGAGCAGAGCCCTTAGCCCTTCTTACCCCGGACATGTCACAGACATGTGTATAGGTGTCTTTATGGTCTCTGTGCCTCTGGTTGATAGAGCTACTTATGCTTCATGTTCATGAAACAGAGAGAATGGAGCAGTTCTTGCAGGCACCCAAAGATCAGGTTTAGTTGTGGGCATTCGCTAGCAGTGTGCTCCTAGCAGCCAGCTTGGGGCAGTTAACAACATGCATCCCTTTGGTGTCACGACAAAAGGACCTGTCCCAGTGGGTTTGGTGACAGTGTAGCTGGCCAGGTACAACAGGACACACATACTTCTGCAAACAAAGTAAGGTTCATTAGTCTGCCACGGGAAAAATGTTCCCACCCAAGGTGATATGCCCTGGAAAGCTGCGGGTACTCTTCATCCTTTGGTAAAGATTGGTGCAGGCTCCAGCTGAATTTCTATTCTTCTACAAGATAATACAGCTTTTCCAACTATTCTCACTCTAAGCCATGAATAAGTGGTCTGAATTACTTCAGTGAGTAGGAAGTTTAAATGTCTAAACAGGGTTCATGTTACAAATTCAGAAATGCATAAAAAGTTTTCAGTTGAAACCTGAGAAGTATTCTGGGCTCTACTGAGTTGTGGCACACATAGTGTTTATATTCCTAATGTTATTACACTAGAATTTTTCTCGATAACAAAAACTTTCTCTAAGACCTAAAACAGGATGAGCTGTTTCTTCCAAGTGAAATAAACCATTCTATCATCCTGACTCCAATTTTTCTGCATCTTAGTCTCTTCCCATGAGACAAAAATGCCACATGGTGGTCAGGGGTGGTAACTAAGCTTGGTGTCTTCCAATAACCAAAACCATAGTTGACACAAATGTCAGTACATATCCTTTAGCATCTCCACTCCAAACAACCACAGAGCTGCTCAGAACTTCCAATCTGGTGAAATGTAGGGCAAGTCCTCCCCTCTTTCCAGCATTCGGCATGTTTCCCAGTGTTCCCAGGAGTCGAATGCCCATTACAGCTTACAAAAAAAAAAAAAAAAAAAATCAGAGCAGAGTGAATTTCCCTGGTGGGAAAAAAAATCAACTGATGGAGATGGAGATCTGAGACCCTAAGCAGCCCCCCAACTCCCCATGTCTGGGCGGTACAAGATCCTTTTTATTGTGAGAAAGGAAAAATACAGACAAGAGACAAGGAAATTCATATTTCACCTGTGACCATTCTCAGTAGGGTATCCTTCCTCTGTCAAAGTTAGAACATAGCTGAATCTCAGCTACCTACACCACCCCCTGCCCATTTCCAACAGAGACGGTATTTGGCCGGATTCATAGCTTCTGTCCATCTGAGCTGAGGAGAGGAAGGAGTGGAGATTTATATTCTCAGCATGAGGAAGTTAGAGGCACAGCAAACATCAAGTTTTTTTGCATACCGGGAACTGAAGTGAACACCTTGTGCTTGCCAGGCAGACACTGTATCACTGAGCTATTTCCCCAATCCTCATCGGCTCATTTTTAAGAGATTGCCAACATTTTGATTTGACCAGGGCTCCTCCCCTCCAATCAGACTCCAAGGAAGGACGATTCTAACTCTCACATACCTCCTGTTCACTTGCTCATTTGAAGTGATGCTCTGTGGTCATCTGGAGCACACAAGACCATGAGAAACTTCCAGAAAAGGACAATGGCTGGTAATGGCTTGAGCTCCATGAGAACATCTACTCCAATCATTGCAGTAAAGCCCTTTCCTGTTCACTTCTCCACAACCTCCAAGGAGTAGAGAGACCACTGCTTTCGGGAAGTGAATGATGAGCCAGAAGTCAGGAGGCAGGAATCCCACTCACTTATGAAATAAACAGACATTGCTCTGTAATATACCACTAGACATTCAGAGATAGGTCTCAGTTTTGGTTCCAAATTAATATAAACAGTTTTATTTAAAAATCAATGTAGAGAGTTATGAGGGGCAGAATGATATGGTTACATCAGCATTGGTCGTTAGTGTGAGCCAGAGGAGAGACATGAGGCTTCACAGATGTGGCCTTGGATTCAATGATATCCATGAGAAACCTAGAAATGCCACAGGTGTATAGAAGTGAGGGCACCAAAGTGTAACCACCCTGAATGAGCCAAAATACAAAGGGCAGGTTGTCAGGGGACCATGAAAAGGTACAGTAGGGGGAAGACAAGGCCAAGTGTCTGAGAGCTGGGCTTTCAAAATTTACCAGTAGGCAGTCAGGCTAGAGCCTTAAGTCCAGCTCTCTAAGACCCATCTTTCAGGTTAGAAGCTGAGTTCACTCAGGCATGGCCACATGGACTCATGCAGGTCAACAGTAGACCCTAGCTTGCAGATTAAATGATGCCTAGAGAACATAATTGAGGTGGGCACAAACACTGGAAAAACCAGGCTGTTTAGAACCTGGCTCAGCTGAAGATGTGGTATGGAAAATAATCTTTCTAGAGGCCATAATCTGGGTATGATCTCTGTGGATGGATTTCCCAATCCCATGGCCAGGAATTGACTCTTCAGTGCAAAACCATGGAATGGAATTCTATCTAGGGTCTTCCTCGCCCTTGCCTATTAACACCCAAGCTTCCTAGGAAATGCACAAACTTGTTCAAGCAGGGATCTGGAAAGGTACTTACTCAGATCAAATGGTCACACTTTGCTAGCAATCTGCATTTCTTACATAACCATTCAAAAATCCACACTACTGCTACTTCCTTGTTTTTGTTTATTAAAATGATAAATTCAAAGCCTCCATCAGTAGACTCACAGGACACTTGTGTTTTGCTGATCATTACCCATGAAACACAACCAATATTTTACAGAAGGTAATTATCCGGATCCTGAAACACAAAGCACAGTCTGTGTTTGGCTCTACAGTCACGGATTGCATAAGAGATGTTCAACACATTAAGAAATTCCAGGGCCCCTATTCTCCACACAGATTACACAATGAAGGAAAATGATAACGGCATAGGCAAGATATAATAAGGTGTACATTTTCCAGAAGTGAGAAACATGTTGTTTAAAATTTCTGATTACTGTACTTTTAACCCCTCTAACATCTGCTGATGTAGTTACTACCTGGTAGTTTCCAAGTTCTGTAAACTCCCCACTTCAAAGTACTTGAGTTGCAGGCTTTTGCAGATACCAATTCATCTTGCATTATGAACCTTCACAGATGTCAACAAATTGTGGAAGTAGCTCACGTGCCTGCCAGACACTGTCACAGTTGTCCTGCTGTGTGCTTACTGTACAGTGTGGTAGTGGATAGTAGTACAGTGCTCAGAGTCCAGGATGTCCGGAAGAAAAGGAAAAGCAGTGGTGATGTGGAGGGGACTTCTAGGAAGTGCAAAGCAATAACTATGGAAATAGAAGTGAACCTAATGCAGGTTGGACTGAGGCCAAAGATGGTAAATGTTGCTCATTCTTAAAACATCAATTGTTCAACCACCAACACAATTCTAAAAAATGACATCATGAACATTTGAAGTCTGCTATGCCAGTGAAATCAACAAAAATATTCAAAACACAAAAGCATGGTACAGTGAGATGGAGAAAATTCTCACTGTATTAGTGCAAGATTAGCATCAGCATTGAATCTAACTCGGCTTAATGCTTATTTGAGAAGAAGCTAAAAACCTGTCTGAAAACTTGGAAATAAGAGTGAACGGTGTGCATCTTTTACTGCCAGCCACAGATGGCTTCACAGATTCGAGGCTTCAGCCAACCTTCACCACAGAGAAGGAAAGTGGTGAGGCTGGGAGCACAGATGCCACAGATGCACGAGAGTCTCCAGTGACACTGGGATGAAGGAGTCTATTGACCCTGACAGGACTGTGCTGGAAGAGGAGGCCACAATGAAGCTACTTCATAAAGAGGAAAAGATGTGAGGCTTCAAAGAAGTAAAAGACAGACTTTGTTTCTTGATAGCAATGATTCTGGTGCTATCAAACAGAGAACCCAGGAGCCCTCAAAACTGCACCCAAGGACTCTCTGCATGTTGGGAGGAATAGTAACTCCAAGGCCTGGGTTACACAGGCCCGTTTTCCAGGATTGGCGTTTCCACCACCACATCTCAGAGAGAAGTATTGTTTGCAGAAAGATATCCTGTTCGATATTCTTTCACTGCTTGACACTGCACCAAGTCACCCCAATTCATGGATGGCTTTAATCCCAATGTCACAGTATTGTGTCTGCCAGTGAATGCTATAGCGTTTGTCCAACCTGTGTACCAAGGAGCTGTTGCAACTTTCAACAATTATTTCTCAAACTTTTCATCAGGCAAGGAAGGCACCTGGTGAAATGGGAACCACATTGTGACAATTTTGGAAGGAGTGTAACACCTACAAGGCCATAAACCTCAACTTTCGTGCCATGTGCTTTCATCCATCCCCATGAATGGGGCTTCAAAGCAGCTTTACCCACAGTTAGTTCATAAACTTCATGGATTGAAGATGGGCAGTGAACCCAAAGAGGGATTCAAAGTAGGGATCCTCAGAAGGCAGGTAGCACTAGATCTGTGAGACGAGGACTCCACTGACCTCCTTGCTCTGCAACACGAGGGGTCAAGGAGGCCCTGGCCCAGTGAGAGTCCTCCAGAGAAGACAGCAGCTCAGAGGAAGATGGAACTGAAGAACCAGAGATTTGCTACACAGGAAATGGTCAGGGGATTTGCTTTATTGAAGAGGCACTTAGTTTGAGACACAGGACTCAAAAGGAGAATGATACACAATGGTTGCAGCAGCTGTTGAGGATGCCATCCAGGGCTACAGTTATCTAGGAGAAAAAATAGCTGCTACTCAGGCATCACTGACCTGACTTTAAGAAGGTAGACAGAACTGAATCTATGGGGGGAAAATCTGAGTCATCTGCATCAAGTGAGTGAAATTCAATCGTGCCCGCCATCTCCTATTGCTAATGATCCTTCGGCTCTGCCACCTCCCCACTGCATTCCCTCCTCCAGTTAGGAACTCTTGTCAGCTAACTCCATGTGAACCCCTACATGTCAGTTGTACTGGAGCTTCATTGGAAGTAAAACAAAGTTTACAGTATTTTTGTGTCTTGTATTTTTTTGCATCACATTGCATATTTCTGTCAAAGATGTGTAAGACTTTGTTGGAGGTATGAACATTCTCCCAGAATGGAACTCACTCATAGTGGATTTACTCACTCATAAGGGATTTGCTGAAAGAAACCCATTTAAGGACCTCAAACATTTACCCCACATATTAACTATAAGCAGTGTTATGGCTTGTGTCTAGGTGTCTCCCCAAAGTCTCAGGTAGTCTTAGGTGGGACTTTTGCAGAGGTAGCTGGATCTAGAGCAACAATGGAATTGATTCTTGGTGCAGTACTAGGAATAAGCCACCCTCCTTCTAAAGAAAAAGCTCCATTAATGTTATAACCTAAGGAAACTACCTATAAGGGATAGAAAGCTGTGGCCATGCCCTATTGCTTTTCTGTCTTCTGCCTGCCATGAACTGTTTTCTCCTCTGTGATGACACCCAGCCTTGGAGCCACCTGGTTATAGACCAAACCTCTGCAAATTGAGCTCAATACAACTTCCCCCTTTAAATGTCAGGTATTTTGTCTCAATAAAAATAGACAAGCAGGAAGTGGAAACTTTAACACTTAGTTCTAGGAGACCTCAATGCTTGGGATCTCAGGATTTTCTCTAATGGGACAACTAGCATGACACAGCACTCAATACACAGTACTCATCTATAGGGGTCTCACCGAGGGCTCAACTTGGGGTTCATGAGGAGACCTCCATCTGGCTGGTGATCCTGCATTCTGGATAACCCTGCCTTGAAGAGGTGGCAAACACATTGTGAGTGAGGTCAGTGCGCATCTTTGCTGGAGTTCTACCTTCATTACAGGAGTCAGAAATGCCTGCAGGTGACCAAGGGCATGACCAGAGTTAAAGTCAAAAACTGCCCCATCAGTAACATCCTAGTGTTACCTTACATAATGAACACAAAGCCCACTAATGACAAAGTGTTGTTCCTGCGGTGGATCCACAGTGCAGTTGGGACAGATCTGCCACATCTAGCCACTGACTGAGCTTGTGACCGAGTGACAAAAGCAGATCTCTGGTCAGTTGGCTACAGTGTACACTGTGCTTGAGCCTCTGATGACCAAGTCCCAAGATTAGAACCCCTGAGGGACCTTACCTTGAAAATGCACATGTCTTCAAGGTCTTCAAAATAGCATATTACAAACAGATAACAAGGGCTGTTCTTACTGCAGCTCAGAGGAATTGGAGAAAACAGGCTAACCATTCGGAAGCCTATCAGCATGCTTCCGATTTCACTGCAACAGTCCCAGTCTCATATCAGGAGATCGGTAACATTTTACTTTGTGGATCTGTCCCCTACAGTCTCCCAGGACAGTGGTGCAGTAACTTCAAAGGCATTAAACAGGGACTGAGATCACACACAAGGGCCACAGAGCCCCTTCCTTATGTCCAGGGGCAGTTTCCTCACCCTACAACTCAGGACTCCCAACAACTGACTTTCTGAGAGATCCATAGTCTGGCCCTCTCATATTTAGAAAGGAATGAAAGAGAAAATGGGACCAAGGTGGCTGAAAGAACATTCACTACTGAGCTCTTGAGTCTATCATTCAGTCTGGGCCTCGTCATGTAAGGTTGGTGCCCAGGGGCTGACGCTGCTCTTTCTTCACCAGCCCACAGTGTCACACACAATATCCCTTCTGGGCTCTTGATACAAGATTCTCCAATCACCACCACTTCAGGTTGTGTGTGTAAACACCCCAGTCTAAGAAGAGCAAGAATGCCTACGTGTTTCTGAACATAGTGGAGGCAGAACTTTGCTAGCCAAGCATAATCACAACATGAGGCAAAGATGGAGTGCAGAAACAGCTGTGAGAGAATACTGTTCCTCACAGAAAAAGAGTCCAGGAAAATTCTCCTGCAACTTAAAGAACAGTTGGGTAACCAACTACAAATAGATGGCTAATATTTGGATCCTATTTAAGTAGACCATAGTGAAACTACAGTCCCAAGAACTTGAAGTTTCACTATTTACAGGCTTTGATGGCAAGAACAACAGTTTTGATGGAGCAACATTGTTATGGTTTTAAACTGTATGTGTCTGTACCAGAATGTAACAGTGACACTGCCCATATTGGCAAATGATGCAGGCATGAGAGTGCGGTGAACAAGACTTGCTGTGAGGCTGAATTGTTGCATGTTGTCCTGTCCACTTCAATACAGTCACTGTGTCAGTTACGTGTATTTCTAACATTTCCTGTAACAGCTAAAGGCCATTCAGATAACCAGAATATATTTACTCCTCAGTTTAGTATCACTTCTCCTAGGTTGTTGATCTGGTCATCAGTCACTTATTTCAAGGAAAACCAAGTGCCAAAAGGATCCTCCACTGACGATTCACATGAATATATGAAGCTAGAACTCTAAAGAACCTGTCCTAGTTTTGCTTTTCAAGTAGGCAAAAAGCCATCCAGTGACTCTCATGACAGTCTACTCTTGTCCCATAGCACAAATGCAAATCAAGGATCAGTGTGTCAACATTCTCCAACATGAGTCACTGAAACAACCCAGTGCCAGGTCCAGGTGTTCCCCTACCCATCCAGGACCAGCTCAAGCCAGGATGATGCCAGCTCTCACATAGTACCCTCCTTCCTATACAGCCAGGAGATGCCCACCAGGGCCACAGTGGAAGCTGGACCTCTATAGAGTGCCCACTAAGGACAGAGTCCCCACATAGATGCCCACAGGAGGAAGGACAGGAACTTCCATTTCTCCTGCACAGACAGATCTGCATCTGTATGGCTCCAGGTTTTGGGTGAAGTACACAGTACTTTCTATTGCTTATCCACAGGGCCAATAACCAGTCTCTGGTTATGAAGGCACAAATTCCAGATGCCAGTCAGTTTCTGGAGCAATGCCCAGAGTTATTGGCATGGTCCCACCTCACTGAACCTATACAGCAACAGTACAATTCAGAAAGGATTGAATAATGCTGACAGAACTCGAGGGCAGGCCCTTTCATGGAGAAATCCTTGGGTCATCTGTAGGAGGCCATCACTGAAAGACCAGCTGGATGCTTCCCTCCATGCCTTATGCTTGGGTCTCCATGAGCACAAATAGTTCTTCTACATTAGACGGTAATGTGAATTGTGAGGGACGATGCCAGATTCTTCCTCTGTGGCTATCAACTTCTGAATCACTGTGATAGTCTAACACTTGTCCGAACTACAGGAAAAGAATTCTGGAAATTTAATTCCCAACCTGAGACTATTAAACTTAGGATTTCAATCCAACAAATTCTATCAATAAAATATTAAGAGAATTGTGTGAGATGGAAACAATGTAAGGATCTGAAACATTTTACTCACCCAGTAAACCCTCAAAGAGAGTAACATTAACAAAGGATGGGTTCAGTTTAAACCAAGAAGTCATCTCTATGTCCCCAGTGGTGGGACACCACAATACTATGATGAATTCATTGGTGATGAATTCATTCCTGTAATTCTCAGAACCACAGCAGAAAGAACCAATGAAGTGCCCTGGTTGTTGACAGATTATTCACTATTATGTTATTATGTTATTAGCCCATTATGGACTAAAAACTGGTGGTCAACTTAATGCCAGATGAATTAAATTAGCATGGTGCTGAGCATAGATATTCCACCTGAGGAAAGTTGCCAGCATAAATAGAGATGTGGGCTCTCCTTTGTGTTGCCGTGTGAGCCATTGGTTCTCCTGGAGATGCTCATCATGATTAGTTTCCCAGTGTGAGTGTGACCATTGAAATTGGAGGAGCTTGGGACCCTGTTGGTGAGAGTGGCTGTGGTTCACTTTTGGGGGAGCTCTGGTCCTTACATTGAGCATCACTTCCTGGCTCCTGAGGGCAAGACATGTGCCACTTAATCTCCAGGACAAATTCATCAGGCTGGATTTCTGGCATGTACTCGACTGTTCTTAGCAGAGGAGCTCGGGACTTCTGTGTCACTGAGGATGGCTATGGTACTTTTCAGGGCAGCCCTGGTTCTTAGTTTCAGCATGACTTCTCAGCTCCAGTGTAGAACCCTCAACCTACCATCACAGCTCCTTCACCCCAGCGGTATCGACTTTCTAAATTCTACCACTGACCTTTGGGCCTTCCTAGTGTGAATCTGCAAAACAGATCGATCTGAGTATTTCTTGTGGGCTCTTGAAATCCAGTTGCATTTATGGGAGGCACTGTCATGGGCTCTAGGTTTTCACCTGGACTCATACAGGACATTGCTGTGGGATCCAGGCCGTTGGCCGAATGTTCTGAGTCTTTAGTGTGGCTAGTAGTTAGGACATATTTCCTGCACTTTCTTGTGTTTAATTCTGGGTGACCACCATAAAATATTATAAATTCTATGTCTTGATTATAATTGTTTTCCTCACATCCCCTGACTACAACACAGCCTGTCATGAAACTTTGTATTAAAAAGTGTACTCTAATAATCATGTATTAGTAACTATTTCTCCAGATTTTAACATGGAAAGATTACCTCATCACTCATGTGCATAGTATGGTTTTACAACTGCTGTACCACAAATTAGCTGTATTACAATTTTTCCGCACCATTTTAGCAGTTTCCTTGATGAATCATAGGATCACATGTCGTCTGCTATACCATTGCTGTTGTGTAATCAAAGAACCACCTAAGAAGTGGTATGACCAAGCCAATGTACAGTCACACACACCATTCATGCTTTAAGCCAGCAGGGGTGACCAACTTCTAATCACAGCCATGCAACACTAAGACATATTGATACAAGTTACAGCTCTGTCCTCAACATGTTAAAATAACCTCTGTAATAGGTATCTAACATTCTCATTTTCTTCTATGGACTAAATAAACTTGATGCTTAAAAACCTACTTTGGGATCTAGCAAGTACGTACTGCTACACTCTGCTGAAATTTTCCACATGTTGCTTTGGATGTGCTGTTGTGTTTAACTCTTTAAGGCCTTATCTTCCTGGTAGGTAGGTGTAAGGAAGGCATAGAATTGACCAAAGGGAAGACTTCACTTTCATTCTGCCGCTATCTCTGTCAATGCTCCCTCCATAGGAACCTGACATTATGAACATATGGAGAAAGTCACGTCAAGTAACAAAGGGTTCTTGAGATTCATTTGCTAAATCGCCATCATCCATGGACTTAGGGTTGCTGACTCAACACATATAGTGACCTGGCTACAATTTGGCCCTGCTCATACAGAGCTGTCATGGCTAGATGCCTGGAAGAACAAGAAAGTAAAGACAAAAGCACTCCTTTTAGCTAGAGGTGCCAGATGATAGCTACTTTCTGTCACTGTGCCTGCTAGGCTCCATGAGTGCTAGAGGACTACACACTAAGAAGCCTATCCAGTGCTCATCTCCCAGCAGCATTTCCCACTGCCAAGGTTACCCTCAACTTGGCACTGTTTGTGCTTGCTTTCCTATTGTACCTTTCTGTGATTATCCTCCCAAGGAAGTTGATGTCACACCTTTTCCATACTGGTGCCATTCTTTGGGATTTACATCATTCCCATGGCTCAAACGAGAGGATATCCCAGTGTTTTCCTTTCCATCTATTCCAAAAGGTTTTCTAATTTTGCCTAGGAATCCAGCTGGAATAGAGCAGTTAGACCATGAATCTAATTCAAAGCACTGCAAGCTGACAGGCTTTCACTTCAGAAGTTAATAAGACTCCGACAGACACCACAAACAGAGCTTTCTCTACTGTCAAAGCACACACATCCCAAGAGTCCCTTGCTAATACATTCTGCTGAGCCAAGTCTTTCAAGAGATCCTCTCATCCATAACATTCACCATGAATGCAAGATTCACTGGTGATGTAAATGCTCATTTTCCCCAGAAGCAGCGCACCAAGATGGCAGCCAACATGGGAGCTAGCAGGGATCACTTTGAAGCAGGGAAGCACGAGTTAGATGTCCTGTGGCTCCATTCTTGGGTGCTCTTATTCCCCACCCCTGTGGGAGCTGGGCTGCACCAATTTGCTATCTCAGAGTCTCTCAGGAGTCATGCCTGGGAGGAGACTCAGGGGAAACTGATCAGGTACAGAACAGTTCAGTATCAAGGGAGGCACAACCTTTACTTCTCATTTCCTCACCTACATGCTCAGACTGGTGCCTTGTGCTCTTTGGGTTGAAAATGAAGGGTTATTAGGAAGTCTATTCAGGGATGCCTTGGGGAAATAAACATTTCTCAACTTTAAGGCACAGGGTAGACCAAAGTCCATAGAAGACTATTACCAAAGGAAGACGTGGAAAAGCTCCTACAAGATTAAATGTCCAAACACATGTATGGACCATA
Source organism: Hydrochoerus hydrochaeris (assembly GCA_004027455.1). Lineage (NCBI taxonomy): Eukaryota > Metazoa > Chordata > Mammalia > Rodentia > Hydrochaeridae > Hydrochoerus > Hydrochoerus hydrochaeris. The sequence continues at coordinate 23,764 of PVLA01008701.1, forward strand.
CCATTCTTATACAAGGCTGACTCGATTGTACAGGTTAACTAATATATAAATTCGGTTTCTTTCATATTTAAGATGCCACCCAAACCATGCACTTCTGTATGCTCTGTACTCATTTATGCTATAAATTGAGTTGTTCTGTTGGTCTGAAGGTGGGCCAGTAACACAAGTGGGTGATGAGATTCGGACTTTTAAAGACCTGGGTCATTGCCAACATGATGTATGGAATCACTTTCCTATCACTATCAAGATTTTATAAGATAAAAGCAGAAACACTAATGATCTGTTCCAGGTCAAGTGAATGTCAGGAGTTATAGGAACAAGTTCCCAGAAACTACATTTGCTATTCCTCTGATTCACCCATCAACTTAAGGCAAGGAGAACCTCTGGAGTGTAAGAAATGCCAAGTGCAAATTCCACATGCAAAATATATACATAAACAGTGCTTTCTCACCCTTTGTGCTGACAGGGAAGTGCCTAGATAGAGTCGGGTCTGCCATTCAGCATGTCTGCATGTACACTGAGGTGACTAAAGCTCACCACCATCAGTCTGTTCAGCACCATCAGGTGCATCTCTGGCACATGGCAGCCAGTGGTTAATGACATGGCAGTCCCTGTCCAGTGAGCTTGACAGCCACGAAAGCTGCCCCTACAGTGATGCAGCTTTCAGATCCAGACCCACACAGTCAGTAACACCCAGAGAATGGCTGGATACTCAACATATGACCCCAAGTAGCCATCCTCAAAGTGTGATCCCCTAAGGGTCTCCCTCTGGCTCGATACTTCCCCTGGACATAAAGGGCAATAGCATTCACTACACAGTGAAAAGAACAAGCCAGGAGAGACATCTTTACTGGGTGCACAGTCTCAACATTTCTGTTGGCACACCCTGACATATGACAGAGCATGATAAACAACTGTCTCCATGGGATTCTTGCCAAGCACTCAAGTCCATCCTGATTGAGCAGAACCAACAGCCTTCTGAAGGGTCCATGTCATTCTTTCAGAAGTTCCTATATGCCAGGCTGGCCCTTCACGAAACAGAGACATGGTGGGTCAGGTTAGTATTAATGTTCTTCTAGACGTGTGCTCGAAATGCCTAAATGTGACTGGTGCATCTCAGACATCCTGTGTGTTCATCTCTTTACATACATGTATAGAGCAAGAAATTCTTGAGAGTTTTGCATATGGATCAAATTGAAGAAGCAGAAGCCCAAGTCCGTGCCATCCCAATTCCTGGGCTTCTTCACTTCTTTCTTGGTGACCAGCTCTGATCCCATGCCATCTGGCTAGTGAGGCATCAGGCTCAGAGGGAGGCCTTAAAATGCAAACATGGACTAACTGCTCCTTCAAGTGCAAACATGGACTGACTGATCCTCCTCAGGGTACACTTGCCACTAGAGCAAATCCCTTCCCCAGCCTCAGGTTTCATTCTGGGAATGTCATGAAGAGCCCATCCCTTATACAATGGCATAACCCAAAGGGGCAGATCTGTCATACCCCAAAGCTAGAAGTAAGGATCTTCCTAAAATCCTGCCTCACCCTCTGCTCTTAGCATTGAAAGATGTCCAGCTGGGTGGTGAGGATTGAGAGGTGCCCTTGATGCATGAGAGAAAAACCAAAATGACTCTCACTGTGATGTCAGAGAGGCAAATAAACACTACCCTTGCTTCCTAGATCACTTCCTTCAAAAATAAGCACATTTTGCCTTTTTGAAGAAAATGCTTTTGACTTGAAATTTCTGTGGCAAGTATTTTCTTGCTTTTGTCCCCTTCACTAAGGAACCAAGTGGTGCAGGAGGCAGGAGACAGCTCCATAAGGAGCATATGGGACCTGAAGCACCCACAAGTGCCTGTGCAAGGTCATAGATCATGCTGCTTGTAATCAAACAAGCAGCTCAGTGAACATGCTCGGAAAATCACAGCCTCCTGTCCAAAGGAACAGAGATCAATTCAAAGACAGCTCAAAACCCTGAGGCAAAACTCCAGCTTCCTATTGCCCTCTCAATCTTCATGAAAGTTGACACTTCCCTGGTACAGAATGCAAATTCTGAAGAAACTACATCATGGGAGGAACCATAGACCAGATGGGACAATGCTAGACTGCTCTTCCTTCCTTAGGGAAGTTTCTCCTCCCAAGGTCACTAGAAGTTTACAAGACAGGAGGTGACTGAGGAAGAAGGGGCATTTGAAGGTCCAAACTGGCCCAGGCCCCTTCCATGTGCACCACAGAACACTTTCAGTTTCATTTTCCCCACAGGATCTCTTGGGTCCTTTTGAGAGGGAAGGTTCAGGACCCGCTGAATACAGAAGTTGGTTTTTATTCACCTAGTCCTACAACATGACCTCAGAAAGATGGGTTAACAGGCAACATCTGTAACAAGCAAAGATATCACTTGAGAAACAGAATGTGTCCTGTATCCAGTGACCAAGTGAGCTGAAATGCATTTCTGATACAGGTATCATAAAGGACACAGGAGCCATTCACAACCACCCACTGGGGTCACCAGAACTAATGCTTGCTGCATTGTGATCAAACTCCCTCTGCTGAATCTCTCTCCTTTCCCTTCTTTACATAAGAATGAATCCATAGCAAACACACTCAGCGTGCCAACTCAAAACACTGATCTCTATAAATTGCTCTATACACAGGACCAAGTAAGTGGCCTGAGAACACTGAGAGTTCTCAAGTGCAAGCCCCACCCTCTGTATCTGCAGCAAGCTTGGAACACCTGCTAGAGACAACAGTGGATTGTAAAAAAAAAAAAAAAGATCTGCACATGGATACCCACAAGACAGTTGTTGATCCAGCCAAGATTTGATCTCCAACAGCCTCTTAGAAGCCATGAACAAGAAGGAAAGGTCACAGGGCTTCCTGACAGTGAATGAGACCTACGCATTGTGCTCCGCTTGTTTGGTAGAAGCCCAAGTAGGGCTGGGTTTGGGAGACAGGCATGTCCTTGCCATGAAACACTAATAAAAACACAGGTTTATGCAGAATCATTACCATTTCAAAACTATCAACTATCATAGAAAGTGTAGAACACATTTCTGTAACAACTCCAAACTCCTAGGAATATTGATTCAAGGGCATTTTTATACTCAAAAAGGTAGAGTTGCCTTGCCACATCTTGTTTTTTTTTGTTTCTGAGAATAGTTTGGATTTTCACTCTAATGAGCACTTTCATGAGTAGCCAAGGTATGAGACAGTGGTGGCAAAGAGACCAGAGGATACTAAGCCATGTGGCTTCAGCATAAATCCCAAGCACATTATCTCTCCCGAACTTACTTTGTAGCACAGCTCAAAACAGGAAGCTTTAAAGACTCAACTGTTAAGACTTCTGCTCCATGGCTGAAAAGGACATAGCACCCATGTTGCCAAGTTCATTTTGGAAATGTGTGAGTAAATCATCTTTGGTTTGCCTGGACCTCCCTGAAGACCTTTTCTTGAGGAAATTAAGCCAGCAATTCCAGCCAAGTCCATCTTAGGGGCTACAGGCTGATCCCAATTCTTCCCAATCTCAATAAATTCTATAGAGTGATAAGAGCAAGATTTTACTAACCAAGCCTGATGCCCTTTCAAAGTCAAGTCAAACAAATAAGGTCCATACTGTGTTTCCTAAGACACCCAACAAAAGCTTGGTATACAACCCAGCACATAGACAGTTTTTCAGTGGAAGATTTGTACACAGATCAATCATTTGGATGGAATAGACACATGAAAGTACACAAGACGCACACACAGAAATGGCTTTTAACAGTTAAGGTTTAAACAAAACCCACACTATGTGCTTTATCACATGTCTCTACATAATTCCTTTCTACTCATTTTGGGTCATGCTTGCTAAGAGCACTGTTCAAAAGATTGAAACATCAGGGATCATAGAAAGCTGTTCTATTCACCCTACCCATGTTTCTCTTCCCTTTATTCCCCAAAACATCAGCACCACTCAGTTAAGTGACTGTACATTGCCTCACCCACCATGCGGGCAAAATCTTGCACTCACAGGGTTGGGTCCACCATGGCTCAGAGTGACAGAAGGAGCTCGCTCCAGTGTCCTGCAGGGTGACTAAAGGGACTTTCTAAGTCTCCACTGGTTCATGGCTTGTTGTATACTACCTCAAATGCAGAACTTTTATAAGTTGCATTCCCTTTAGGTTCTATAGCTGGTGAAAGAGGTCTAGACAGATCAGTGACATTGGGAAAGTGCCAACATAAATAGAAGTTTTCTTTGTGCACTTTAGTGATATGTCCTTAAAGCACGTGAACTGTGAGTAGGCTTGGTGGCCACCAAACAAGGTGTCCTTCCTGGTTCCTCCTCTGTGTGATGTGACATCTGCCTAGCTTCTAAGCCCTAAGCCTGTGTTTCCTGATACAGAATATGAAATTCCTCCACACCAGCCCATGGACAATAAAGGAAAAGCTTGGAAAGAATTTCAAACAGATCCATGACGTGGCCACTGGTGATTGCTCTGCATACCAATCCTGTTTTGGAGCAAGAGGAGAAGTAACAGCTGGCCTTGCCTCGAGTTACATTTACTGATTCTAAAAACAGGAATGGGCAGCTGCATCACTCCATCCTTTGCAGGTTTACCCTCCTTGGTGTAAACTGCTGCTCCACTCCTTGCATGACATTCTGCTCAGGAGAAAATTCCCTGCTGAAGAGCAGATGGAGGAAGCCTTTAGACTTCAGGAGGCACTTGGTGTAGTACAAAGGAATTGTCATCTCCTAGGTGAAACAATTGTTCCAGTCATCTTCAAACAAGAGTCTCTATGATCACATGCAAGACAATGGGCAGTGCTGGGTCCCTTGTGTGCTACCTGTGACATGTTTTTAGCTGGGGCTGCATGTGTGAAGTCTAGCACAGTTGGGTTTCAGTGATTCCCAAGTAGTCGACTGTCAGGAATAGTGAAGCCTGACCATGCTAGATGGCCCGTCTTCACTGAAGACCAGTACAGGGAGGATTCTCTGGGGGAAGACATTGAGCCATGAGCACAGCCAGGGACACCACACAGCCCTCCGGGTGCCACTTGGGACAAGGCTGGAGAGAAGCAAGAGGACTCTGCATTGCCCACGTGCTGTGGGAATACAGGCTGGCCCAGCAGATGAGCACAGTTGAGGCAACCAGGTGGGTCCACAGGGAGACTTGTCTCAGGGGCCACCTGCTACCAAAGGCCTCATCCCCCACTTGCCCTTCAGGACAGAAACTGGCCGCCCTACTCTGAGCTCCTTGGAGGACAGCAGCAGATGCTCCCAGAGCAGATTCCCCCACCTCCAGGTGGAGCCCTGCAGGAGGCTCATGCACCCCAGATCATATCCTGTTCTCAGCTTTGTCTCCTGTCCACTTGTGATTTTCTTTGAGCTGACATCTTGATCCGTCCCCATCCCTCCCATGAGCCATATATACGGGGAGGTCCCAAAAATTTACCATATGCCCTGCTAATATGTACCACAGTCCTCAGTTAAGGGAGCTCCCAGGAAAAGGAAGGACACATCCAGACAAGTTTGTATCCTCCAGTATTGGAGCCAGAGGATCAAATTGTAAATTCAGACCTTACTGCCATGGGTGAAGGGGAACAAGACATGATCATTCACTCTCAGCAAAGAACTCAGCTCACTGGGGCCAGGGGAGTTGGGAGCTCTCTGCAAGGGAAAAAACACAGGCCCTAAAATTAAAACCAATCACAAAAGGGTGGCTGAGGAATTTTTTCTGATCAACCCCACCTTTTATGAAAATAGAGGTTCTAAGAACCATGGAACACAGAGGTCCAGGGAAGAACACGTGGGAATCTCAGGTCAAATCAGAATCCATAGAAATAGGTGACTCCGGGCATCTGGCAGACTGGTTGAACTGCTTATACAAGGTGCTCAGGGATGGGAATCACATGACAGCTATGAAACAAAGCTCGCTGCACAAAGGAGAAAGCACGTGAGAGCTTAAAGATGGTCACGCCTCCTCTGCTCTCTGCACCTGCTTCATGGAGACATTGTGTAGATGTGGTGTCAAATACAGCTGAGCACCAAGCCCAGAAACTCAATGTCACAAAAGGATTCCATTTACTTGAATCAAAAAATATTCCTCTCCCAGGAATCACATCTGTATCAGGATAATAAAATAGAAAATGCATTCTTTCCTTTCCTCTAAAATGTCAATTGAAAGGACAAGAAGGGGAATTTCAGAAATACTTGTGGGGCAAGAACTTAGAAAAGCTGTATGACAGTACATTCTCAATTATTTCTCGACTGGGGAGAGACTTTGAGGCATCATACTCAGAGGAATATGTCATGAAGTAAAGTTATGTACTGTGTGTTGCAACAGTTTCTCCTGTGAGGGAGCATTCCTTTGGTCAGTACTGAATGCATTTGGATCTTTTGAGAGATGCTCAGTCTCATTCCCAAGACATTTTCTGAATCCTTCTCATGGTGTCAGTTCATGCTTGGTGGCCTGAAAGCTTCCCCAGGAAACATGGCTGGAGCTCTATATACATGCAGAGGGTTGGTGCAGTCCATGGAAAGGACATCACCCATCATTGAGCACTATCGCACACAGGGCAGGGAGCTGCACCCCGCTCTCTAGCACTGGAACTTGAGGCCATATGGGCTGCAACCAGTGAGACTAAGAAACTTCCAACATATCACAGTTAGCTATGGCTTAGCTCAGAAGCTAAAATGGAACCTGGAGGTTGAGAGAAGTATCTTTGACAAATATGCTGCTTTGATGCAGATCATGAAATGAGTATGGCAATCAAGAGGGATCTATAGAGCCATGACTGGGGAGATGAATAGAGGTGCTCAACGCAACCTAGCCAAATGCTCAAAGAGTCCTAGACAAGGATCAGGGACTGCCCCCTTGCAGAGCAAACTTATACTCAGGTGAAAACCTTCAGTGACTCCAAGTGGAGCTGTTTAGAGTGCAGACACACACACCTTCATCCAAAGTCTCATCTCAGGCCCTTGGACAGATAGTCTACCTCTTCTAAACTATCAGAGGGACACAAACTGAAAGCCCCAGGTTGTGCAGCAGATTGAATCATGGTGCTGATCACCACAAGGTCAGCAAAGCCACAATATGATCACCAGCCACATACCAATTATGGTCTCTGTCAAATGGAAGTATTGAGGGATGTCTTCACATAGGCCTGTCTCCCCGATGATGCCACACAAGAATCTGCTCCAGCACTGGTTCTCAGTGAATAGCAATAAAGACCTGGTATACAAATCCCCATATGCAGTTGAACAGCAAGCTGCTAACAGGCAGCCAGCTGTATCACCCAGAACATTCACCCAATACGTTTTTGAAATGGATGAGGCCCCATTACCCAAACCTGCCACGAGTGCTTCTCCACTCTTTTCTGGGGCTTCTGGTAGCCATGACCATTATCCACAAGAGCCCCCGATATCCAGCTCACCAGAAGAGAGATCGCCTGGGTTTAGCCCATCATTGAATGCTCAGCATTGTGATACCCAGAGGATGTATCTGGGACATTTGGAGCCACCTTGGGGCTGCATTTCCTATGACATACATCAACCTGTAGAACTGTATGCAGTCCCGGAAAAGATGACCCCAGCAGTCTAGACAGATAGCTCCCCACCTCAAAGGTGCCTTTAGGGACACTGATGTTCAGGGTGATTGACATCCACAGCTTCTAGATCTGCAAAGGACATCTTCCAAATGTATATCCAGACTTTTCATTTTAATCATGATCTCCCTTAGCATGATTTTCTTAGTAGAGTAAGAATCCATTCAAGAAGTTGGTTTTCGTGGCCATTTATACACCCAGCCAACTCTGGACAACCATGCTGACTACATCAATGCTATCCTATGAATGCAATACTCTAAGAGACTTGCTCATCACACTTGCTGAAAGCATGTAAGGTCACATCCATCCCATCAGCGAATTACCAAGCCACACGTTGGGAAATTAAAAGAAAGCTATGCCATTTACAGTACTGCACACCAAGCATTAGTCATAAAACCAAGTAGGCACTTGATCATTCTTTTGTATGTGAACCCAAAACAATATTCAAAGTATTGTCCCTTCCTCACCAGTACATTTAAAACCTGAAGCAGCTCAGGGAATGACTAAAGTCACACTTGGAAACAGATGTAATGGCTACTAGTGCCCAGCCATTTGACAGGAACCATGGGCCTCAGCACAATGGCCACTGCTACCTCTAATAGGCAAGGGAGGAACAGGGTAACCAATGCTGAGTTTGCCAAAAATGCATGGAGGCTACTGGGAGGGGAGCCCACCACTCTACCCACCCATACACTGTGACTCAACCTAGAATAGGGGAAAGGATGACCTCAAAGACCAAAGCATAGAGTGAGCTAAGGGGCACCAGCTGTTGCATATAGGATCTACTCTACCCCAATGTCTGTTTTTCACTATTTGCCCTTCTAAGCAGAAGGACATTCTGCCTCAAAGTTAGGAGCTCCCCAATCAGTAAGAAGTCTCAGCTGTCAATAAGCACTGGTACACCACGATGAGGAAGAGAATACAATTCAACCAATTCCCATCCCTCTGAGAGTAAAACAGGGGATCCCCAGAGGGTGAAGAGATGGCAGCGGGAGCCTGTCCCTAGAAGAGACCAACATATGGCCACCAACATGTCACATATACGTCACAGTCTATAGAAACAAGAAACAGCTCTATTCTGTGATGCCAGACATAGAGAGCTCCTCATTTCTAAGCCTGGGGAAAAAATGAGTCCAATCAACTTCAGAAAGATCAGATTTGAGTGGAGAAGAAACCAGATGGCAGGAGGAAAGTTACCAGGAAGCAAGACAATATCCATTCTCTACCCCTAATTCCATAGCAAATGCAGGCGCGTGGAGGCATGGAGGAGAAGGAATGCCAAGGAGACAGTTCTGCTCACTAGGGGAGGCCCAGCCACCACAATAAGCTCTGGGTACCAGGCTGGGGAAGGATGTCACACAGGAAGGCTGAGAGAGGCTCCTCCCCAGCCACCCAGTAGGCTGTGAACAGGGAGCAGGTGAGGAATCTGGGACCTGTCCTTTCAGATAACCCTCAGGGGTTGCTTTCTGATCTTTGTATTTCCTGGATCCCATCGCTTTGGAATTTGACTGCACTGCTTTTCTGCATTCATGCAAAACCCTTAGCCTTTTCTCTGGGACAGGGATTCCTCTCGTGCCTCCCAAGCAGCAGAGGAGCAGACTTGTCCTCATGATTTAGCAGCAGACTCAGAGATGGCCTGCTCTCCAGCCCCAAAGTCAGAATTTGGAGCCTGTCAACTCTGTCAGCAAGGACACTCAGCTCCTCTAAAGTGGCAGATACTGAATAATCATCTCCCTGGGGAGCAGCAAAAAGGCAAGGTGCCCCAGACCCAGTGATCAGACTCATTAAGGCCAGCTGTAGGCCATATCACTCAACTCCCTGCACTCAACTCTCATGACTAGCTCTCTTCTCTCCCTCCCTTTATCACTCAACTCCCTGCACTCAACTCTCATGACTAGCTCTCTTCTCTCCCTCCCTTATCATGGCTTAGAAAGTAATTTGTCTGGGTACAGAGGCTCCATGTTGGTCAATGCAGAGACACCAAAGAACCAAGACATCAGAACAGCAAACAAGCAGTGAAGTCTCCCTCCAAAAGGGCTCTTCAAACTCATCATTTGGGCCTTTGCTTAGAGGAGTTGGGGTGATCAGTCTATTTGCAGCAGGCTTGGAAAGATTTCATTTGATTATTTGGGTTCTGTGAAGAGCAAAACATTATCAGTTGGAGGTAGAGCAGAGGACAGCATCTTTGAAGACACACGGCAGACAGGTTTGCCTTTCTGGTATAGGAGCCTAGTATAACATGGCCCAGAGAAGGCAGCCCCAGAAACTAACACACCTGTGTTCTGATAGAGGATGCCAGCAAAGGAGAGGGCTGGAGTGCTGTGTAGGGTCATAGTGAACCAGCTCTACCAGCAGGGTACACATCAGATCAAGCTTGCTTATCTGATACCTAAAAACTGGGGGCACTGATGCTTTCTTATTCTGTTCTCCAGGTCTTTCAATACTTGGGGGGGAGGTAGTGTAGTTGTACAAAATATCCTAACAGGATTACACGTGATTTCCCAAACAGATCTGGACAAGTGAATAGCTCTTATTTGAGTCGACTTAGCCACTGAAGAGCCCAGGGGAATGTCCAAGACCAGGCATAGTGCTGGCCCAGAGGGCAAAGATTCCCCCAGAAATGAGACAAAGTGGCTCCATACTCAAGTGGCCGCCACATTGGACAGGACTGTGCTAGCTGAGGTTAGGCAGTAGGGGCCTTGTAAATATGACAATGAGAGACGTCTGTCCCTAACACCAATGTGTCCTTGAGCCAGAAACACCAATCTAAGAAGGTCTAGAGTACACAGTGGCCTTCCAAAGGGCCCAGTGAAGCTTTGCTTTGGACACTCTCCACAGATCAGGTGTATCATGAAGGCAGCTGTCCTCACCTAAAGGAGACTCCCCACCACAACAAGGGGACTTGGGTGGGTTCAAAGGGAAAATCCAGATCAACAAATGTTAGGAGGGAAAACCTAGCTGGATGAACACAAAGCCTATATCAAACTCTGCAGAGCTTAAGATATGAGTCCAAGACTGTATTTACTCAAGGGTAGTAAGTAACAGTTAATACATCTCTTCAGTTTCCATCACAATATGTGCTAGTTAAGCACTTAAATTTACACTTAAATTGTGATGGAGGTTAAAGACAATTGTTTCAGTGGATGCAAAAGGGATACAAACCACTTGATACATGTTGACCATTCATACCTGCACAGGCAGTTTGCAAACACTTCTGCTGGCCAATCCTACTCAGGTCAGATAGGGTCCCTTTATAGTTCATGGCCAAGATACATTTAATACTTGGTGTAACTCTGCAAAAGTATAGTTCTATGCCTGTTTTACCTGTGAAAAAGTGTTTGCCCACTTCACTAAAGTACTGAAGGTTAAGTGCAGTGTGCTATCTTATCTCACACTGAGGAAAGTAGGTACATTATTTAACTTCTGTGCCTCAAAAATCTCCCAGCAGCCTCAGCAATCAGGCAGGCTTCTCATTCAGCCTACCTGGCCCCAGTCTGTATTTGACACGAACGAACATCATGCTATCTGTAGCATACACAGTCTTACAAGTACTAGAGTGCTCATGTGCAAAGGGAAATGCTTTCAATTGCTAAGGAATTAATCTGGGAGGGATTATCAGATGTTAAAATGCTAAAAGGTGCCTTTACATCCATTTGTTACATGGAAGTGGAGGAGAGTCTTTCAGGAAGATGGCAGAGCCGTGAGCAGCAGAGAAAGACCCTCTTCAAGCTTGGTGTTCAGACCCTGGAAGACAACAACATGAGGAAGAGGAGGAGGAGAGGGGTGGGACCCATGGATGCAGGAAGGATCTGGACTTAGAATGGAAGCCCAGAGAGAGGGAAAATTCAGGAATCCATCAAAAGTAATAAAGCCAGGGGTGGCAGCCCTGCTGGATAGGGAGAAACTTCAAGGAAGCAATGCGCTCCACACATTCTATGTGCTGGCAGAGGCCCTACTGGCAGCAGAGAAACACCACTGCATTGCTTCCTTGCTTGCACCCCATGTGCCATCCGAGACTTGATCCACCATGGAGAACCAACGAGAAAGCAATGTGGTCCCCACACCCTATGTATTGGTAGAGGTCCTACTGGGAGCAGAGAAGAAGCAAGGACACCATGCAGCCTCCAGCCCCATGCAATGGTAGAGGCCCTACCAGTCAGGTATCAGCAGCAACAAAGCCATGCAGCCTCCCGGGGTCCTGGCAGAGGCCAGGAAGAACCAACATGGAAGCCCCTTCCACCTCCCGCTTCACCTCCTCCCAATTCCCTTCCCTTGCCTGTACGCAACTGGGCCTGACACAGGCCATGATGATATTAATTCAACTGAGGAAACAACCTGACATTTAACTTGTTTCATTGACTTTGCAAGCCTGGGGCCAGTAGCCTGAGCAACTAATTAGAACATAAGATTAGGCAACATAGCAACCACTGTCAATTTCCTACTGCCCTATCACTACTGTTTAAATTTACTGTTGTTTTACTCCCTTTAAAATAAAAGGTGAGGCCCCACGTGCACATGGAAGAATGGCCATCCGAACTACTGCATGCTCATTAGTGATGGGTTTTACTGGAGCGTATTCAGACTGTGCAGAACATACTTTGATCACATCCTTGCCCTGGAATCCTACCCTTGTGATTCCCTTCCTCCTCTCCCATCATCTCCTTTCTATTTTCATGTCATGCTTCCTGGACATGACAGAGGAAGCATGTTAAACCTGTTTCTGCCAGTGTCCTACAGCATCTCTTCTTTCTATGGACCTGGTTTCTATGTGCTTTTCATCAAACAGGGCTCACAGCCATAGCATGGATGGCCTGGATGGGGAAAAGTTCTGCAGACAGCAGGTGTTTTCCCAGTAACTTCCTCCTTTCCATGTTGAGGCAGTCACTGTCTCTTGTCACTTGAGAGCCTACAGAGACTTAAGCACATTATTTGGATCACATGTAGGAGGACAGATGCTAAATAAAATGGGATCTCTCTTCATGCATCAAAGAAGTACCTGTCAGCTGTGTGAAGTATATCTTCATGCCCAAAGAGGGAAGCAACTAGGTAGAGTTTTATAGATCCTCCCTGTTCTGATGCTTCATGATGCTCATGTTTGTACCAACATTCTCTGGTTTGCTTGGAAACTCATTGGGCAGCCATCATACAGCTCAGCCTGCTTACAAACCAACAGTGTCAGAGCAAGCCATGTTCTGACTGAGCCAAAAATGCATGTGGAGGCAGATGGCCTCCCAGATTCCATCACTATCTGCAATCATCATTTGCACCTTGTAACACTCACAGCACCCTTCTGTCTATAGAATATGAACTGTGCCTTGCTGGACTCAAGTTTATTATCAGCAGTGTCTACTGTATACAGTTGAAAATGGATCCTGCCAATGTGTGACAGCTGTTTGTACTTAGCAGTTAAGTGTCTCTGCAATGCTGGCAGCCTCTGACAAAGACATTGTTCTTTGCAAGGCCTCCATCTTGCAAAGACTTCCTAAATCAGGGTCAGATGCCTATATACAACTCAGGCTTCTTCAACGACTCTCTCATTCTGAGTCAGATCTAGGTGCTAGGAACTACAGGAAACAACACTTCACCAGTAGCCTACAAAGCTGACAGCATGCCCCTTGTGCAGATATGAAAACAGCCAAAACATACCTCCCAGTATAAACAAGCCCAGGACTGGTTTGACAACACTAAAGATTGCTGGTTGGCCCCGGTTATCCAGATTTGCTATTCATTCACTAATAAACCTCCCATCTTCTTTGAATACTTTGAAACCGAGGCACTTCTTCAATCTACTTGGTTAGATTTCATCTAGATTTGGCAAAGATGAAATAAATCTATGGAGTGATGTACTCTTTTACTATCCAATGCCTGGGGTGAGGGGGCCAAGAGTGCCTGGCTCACAGGAGCCCTCCACATCCCCTGCAGGCTACCTTCACTAACACAGAGTGAGGGAACATCAGAGGGGACCACAGGTTGGATCTTGGAAATTTTGAGTCCATGGAAAAGGTGAGAAGGAAAAACCAGTTTAACCAGAGCTTCAGTATGGCTTGGCTAGTCCACCTCAGTCCAGTAAAGTGGGCAGTCTCTGAGAGTTTCATGATCTAGAGAGCATGAACAGGCTCTTACTTCTATACACGTGCTAAAATGGGCGGCCAAAGCGCTTTGATTTTCTTTGGTGCTGGGAATCCAACTCACGACCTCACACTTACCAGGGCAGGTGCTGTGCCACCAAGTTATACCCCCGACCGGAACTGTAGTGATAAATACTTACACATCTCTTATCTAAAAGACTGAGATGCAATATACAACGGATCAAAAACTACAGTGAATACTTTTACTTACAGCAAGAGACATTGCGGTTAATCCACTTTGACAGACTCTGATGTTTCAAACTCACATCCCATCACTGTCACTCTCTGCAGCAGTGTTAGACACCTCTCTCACATCAGTACTACTGTCACTGACTCAGCATCCCAAGTTGATTTACGTTCCATGTTATTTCGACTTTGGGGAAGAGACAAGAAGTTTCATGGTGCGAGGCCCAGTGAATAAGGTGGATAAGGTCACGGCATAAAATTCCGACAAGCCCGTCTTTCATTTCCCTTACTAGCAGCATTCTCTATGTTTTGATCTCACCTTCTACATACATTGCCCACAACTGCTTCAGAAAAGGGACAAAAATGATGGGATGTGTGCTTAAAGTGGGGACTTTCAAGAGGGAGTACTAGTGATATATTCTTCACTATAACTCTTTAAGCCTTCACATGATGTTTCACTGCTCCTCTGTATGTGCTTTTTGATTCACGAGAGGCCTGTGAGGCAGGTGCACTGGCCAGACAGAACAGAGGCTCAGAGTGACAACACATTGTCCAACACAGCTTGACAGAACTCTCCCTAGTGACCAGGCTCAACACCCAAGCAGGGCTGCCAAGCCCTCCATAGGTGCCTGGCTCACTTCCAGACTCCCCATGGACCTGTGGCCAGTCCTAGTCTCCAGCAGGTGTGTTCATCCCATCGCTGTATGAAACCCCTGTGTGTCAACAGCTTTGGGGACTGAGGGCCCCAAAGTATTTGTCAAAGTAAGTCTTGGTACATCATGGTAAAGAAGGTGCTCAAGAGAAGGATTGGCTTCTTGGTCACAAGATGTCACTTGGGGAACAAGTTAGGCCAGAATGGCAATTTCCAAGGAATTGGGTCAAGATGGGTGCTGGAGTCTGAATCTGAGGCCAAACAGAAGACATTAACAGCTCTGGGTCAAGGGTGGATCAGGCCCCACCAGGCAGCGCTGAACATGTTGCTAAATCAGCTTTCCCCCGGTATCACTGCAGAACTACCTTCTATTTGCAAAATCCTTTGTTCCTTGACATGCAATGCCATTCCTGAATGAGCACAATTATGTTACTCCCATGCCTGGGACCACCAGAGACTCCAGAAGAATCCATTTCTCCTAGCATCTCCAGGGGTTCCAAGAAGCAGCAGGACAAACCCCAAGGAAGGTTACAGGTCAGGCATTATGCAGCCTAGTTTGCCCTCTTCTATGGGAAACTGACATTTAAAGTAGGTCAGCAGTTCCTCGGGAAAGGTCACCTAGGCCAAGATGAGGATTCAAAATGGCTACTGAAAACTCCCAATGCCCACTGTCCTCATGCTAAGTGTCTTCCCAACAGATCTCAGGGGGAAGTTACAAGCAAGCGCTCCATTTCTCCTGCAGGTGAGGCTGGAAAATTGCTTCTCCCCTCCCCTCCCCTCCCCTCCCCACACAGTGCTTTCAAAACCACAACTATAACTCACACTGTCAGTGCCTGGCCAACAGGTCAGAAATGAATGTGCTTCCCTGGGGATGGCTGTCAGGGACATGTCTTCCCTACTACGCACCAGCAGACCTGGCAAAGGGCTGTCTCCAGCTGGAACATGAGTTGTCATACATGCACAAGTCTAGGGATTCTGATGGTTAAATGTGTAATGCAGAATGGAAGTCTAGCTGACATCTGCTGAACCCCTCACAAGCCGAGGAAACAAGATACAGGACCTTGCAAACTAGAACAGGTGGGCAAAGACCCACCTGACTTGCGACCCTTGCTCAATAAGGGGGTGCACAGCACTGGAGAGCTGGGATAAAGATGTCCCTCTTGGCTATGATTTCTTTGGCCTGCACAGGTTTGCTTTTGTCTGCTTCACTGGTAACACACAAGGGCCTGCAGTATAGTATGGGGCAGTGACAGTACACGCATCCTGAAGTCTACCCTTTCATCCTGTGCTAGTTCCTAAAGCTTAAGCATCACATCTGGCAGGGTACCTGTCACTCGAAGCAACTGACCTGACTGACTTCCAGTGGGCCGAGACACTTCCTCCCTTTCCATGTCTTCCTCCAGGCAGGCTTCGTGGACACTACACCACTGAGTCACAGTGACAGAAGGTCTTCACAGTGTGCCACAGCACTCTGCTCTCAATGTCCAAGGCACACATTAGGTTCACCTGTCTTTTGATAAGAGGAGTCCTGTGGGGGCCCAGGGCATGGGTGGCAGATGCTCACATGAGCACAGGGCACCTCAGAGCCCCTTATCCAATCCCTGTAACCTAGAGTTCACTTATATTCATCTCAGATAAAACAGCCTCAGAAGTTAGTAAATCACCCACGGACCATGAATACTAGGAGGCAGGACAGGGTTAGGTAGGTTTTAGTCTAGGACCACGAGGCTCACATTAACAGTGTTGACAGGATCAAACGCACCTCCATAAAAAAAATTAAGGAGTCCTGCTGAACCCACACCTGGAAGACTACCCCAAAACCAGGAGATAGAAGGGTATCAGTGTTGGCTTGTCTTAGAAAAATCTAAAAGACAACTGGAATACACACTTTTGCCTAGAATGCTGGTTTTTGTAGTGAAAGATACTTTTCCTGAGATTCTATTAGAATCAATGAAGGAACAAAACTGGTATCTTGAGATCAAGACAGCATCAAGCAATACTCCATAGGCCATCTGCAGACTGTGGAGGGAGAGAACCAGGTCCTACAGGAAGGAGATCCCTGCCTAGAAACCATATCATTTATTTTGTTCAGCTATGATTTTTTTTACGTTAACTCTGATGGCATGAGTAGCTATTAAAAAGATAGCAAGACATGTTATAGAAGCCATTATGTATTTACTGCTGGCTTGTTTTGATGTCATTTTTTGCATTGTTTTGTTCTTACTGTTTATATTCTATGTGATTCTGTTCGATTTTTAGTATGTCCAAAGCTGGTATCTTCAGCTATTTTAAAGACAACAAAAGGCCTCATAGTAACTATTGTTGATTTCATAAGACATGGAAGTCCTGTAGCACTTATTCTGGTTCATTTCCATTGATTTTACTATTTTTCCTTGGTCTTATCCTCTTTAAAATAAAAAAGACCCCATAGTTTTCATGCTTTGAAAGTTTGCCAGAACTCAAGTTGGCTGCCTGCTGTTCAGAGCCCCAACTCTGCAACCCAATCTACTCACCTGATGGTCAGTCCCCAACCCCTGTTATTCCTCTTCATATTACACAAGTCACCAGCTGCCTGCTTCAAGCACAATGATATCAGTTCAATTCCAACCCACTTCTCAGCAACCCCTTTCCTTAACCTTATATGACCCACCCAAATCTGAAATAGATGGGGCCACACACACCAGCAGTCCCTCTTACCGTTTCATCTCAGTGAAATCTGTCCTCAGCTGCAGAGCTTGATTCCTTTTCTTCCTAACCATCAGCCTGATTAAAACACATTCCATGAGGCCTTTCCGTCAGACTTAGAGGTAACCTACACTCATTTTCATGGATACACTTGGTGCCAAGTCAAAATGGCAGCCATGTATCTAGTTCAGGAATGTTAAACCTACCTACTATCTAGCAGAGAATTTGGCTGGATTCTAAAGCATAAGGATTAGATAAAACTGGTCTGAAACATTTCTCAGTCAGGTCAGTTGACTCACTGGTATCCTTTTAGTTAGCAATCAAGAGTTTTCAGTGAGCTACTCAGTGAGTATTCCCTAAAAAAAGCACATCTGTAAGTGTTTCCTGCAGTCAGCACCTAGGAAGGCCACTGGCTCCCCATCACACCCCCACCACTGTCTGGTGTGCATGCATATTCCTTCTTAATTTCTCCTGTTTTGCCCCCTGAATCCACACCTGGTCCATTCATTAAGTCAACTTCAATCCACTCAGGCACAGCTTCATAAGTACTGAAGCTTAATGAGAAATAAGGCATGAGGTAAATCTGTTCACTCAAAGAACTCAACACAATGAGAACGTGAGTCCTTTGTTAAAAAGGTAACACTGCAACAGAAAAATATTTGAGAAAGCTCAGCCCTGATGTTCACAATAGTGTCTCTGAATCCCCTCAGCATCAATTTCTTTCCTACCAGGCCATAGACAATCACATCAGGCCATGTTTTGGGGATAGACATGAGCATGAGATCACCATTGGACATGCATGTGGAAACCCCCAACTCAGAGGAGACCCGAGACCAATACCCTGGTGGCCAGGGACAAGAAACAGGAGAGATGTGCAGCCACTCTGTGTGTTAGCAGAGGCCCTATAGACCCAGTAAATACTACAGATTTTACATCCACGGCGCATGTCTGCATCTGGTGGCTCCATCATGAGGACTAAAATAGTGCAAGAAACCTACAGCTTCCCTGAAAGCCTGCGGAGGCCGTGTTGACCCAGGCCTTGAATCAGGAAGGCCTAACTGCCCCTTCCCTGTCTACCAAGAAACATATCTGACAGGATTCCTCTTTACAGACTGCTGCCTGAAAAGATGCCTGCCAAACAATTTGGGGGAGTAGATTCAGGATCATTGCCTCCTTAATCTGGCTTTGAATCATCTTGGGAGACTGTAAAAGTCCAGAGGCCCATACCCCATCCTTGTGGGTGGGCTTCCATGGCCCTGGAGGGGAACAGAGTGCCCTCTGCTCACTTTTAATATCCCAGGGGATTCTGCTGTAGCCTTACCCCAAGGGAAACTACACAGAGATGCACAAGCTGCCTCTGGACACCTCATTTTCATTAGCAAATGAGGATGGGAACCAAGTATCCCCTGCCCAGGGTCTCACAGTGATGACGACACAGGCCACATGGTTTTAGGACCGGATTGGCTAGGCTTCCCAAGCGCCATCCATCTCTCTCACCCCCCATAAAAATGGAACCAGTGGCTCCAAAATTACTTGGGCTTCTACAGTGGACAGAAGGACATTGGGGGAAGCTGCTAGGCTCAGACAACGTCTGGCACTTCATTCCTAGAGACATACAGAGATCCATTCTTAGTGTGGACAAGATCCCATGGGAAGCCACGGGGAGGGATGCAGGGAATTCTCTGTGTAGTCTCCATGCCTGCCTACATGAAGGCAAGACTGAGGACACAGGTTAGGACTGAGCACTTCATGAAAATTTCATGTCCCAGCTGTCACTCACCAGCCAGACTGTGCTGAGGAAATTGGCTAAACAAGTTCCCTAATGCTTTGCCTTGGCTCCCCCACCTGTGAAGTGTGCCTGCCTCGTACAGTTACTGGGGATAAAATGGTGTGACCCACAGCACCTGCACAGTGCTGCCTCAACTGCCATTCCAGATCCTCTGTTTTCTATTTAGCCCATGTCTGCCAATCGCACCACACCACTCACACCCTCTGACCCATCAACTGTAGCTTCCTACACTGATTGCCACAGGGCTGGCCCTGGGAGGCCAGCTGGCAAATCTGATCCCCTCCTTCAGAAGTACCTCAAAACACATGGGTACACCTGGCACGATGCCTGCATCACCGCAGTGCTGATGACCTGTCTGAGCATGCCCAGGGGGCTGCAGAGTGGTTCTGGGGGTAAAAGGAGCTTTACTGGGAGTATTTCTCACTGGCCTACACCACCCCACCCCCAAATCAACCCAAAGCTCCCTCCCAATGGACAAGGATGTTCTGGACACCCTTTGTTGTAATGGAAAGAAACTGGAAATAGCCGGAGTGCCACTGAAATGGGATGATTTATACAGAGATACACCCACACCACAACAGCCAGGTGAGTGAGGCAGGTCAGACTATACCATGCGGAAACCTCCAGAACAATCTGTGTGACATACAATGGTCAATACTGCATAAAAATTATGTCAAACATTAAACACAGGTATGTGAACCAAGAAACACGTAGAGCAATGCCAGTCAGGGGCCTATGGAAGGGTCTGGTGTCCATGCTGCCTGGGGCTCATAGCCACCAGCGACATGTGCCACTGAACACATGGGATGTGACCAGTGTCACTGAGGACCTGAATGTCCGTCATCTTTTAGTTCATTTACACTGTAATCACTTTACTAAACACATACCATATTGGACAATGAAGTCTAAAATTCTTAAAGGCAAATAGGCCTGTGTGCAGAGAATAGATTGCTCATTCCAAGAGCTATACCATCAAGCCATTAACCTTAAAGTCAGGAGTGGCTCTCTGCAGTGGTAGTACTGGTAGGGTACCAGGAGAGGCACCACTGCTTTCTAACCCAGTTCTCACTGGTGTTCTACGCAATGCACCAACAAATAGGGTTTACTGACACCATCACTGCTGAGTCAGCTAAGCAATCCAGGCTTACTGGGCTGCTCATGGTATACAATACCCCAGCTAGCAAGGCTACAGAGGACCAAGCATGTAATTTCTTAAATCTTCACTCAAGTGATCCAACATCCATCCTTGAGGAGTTTGGAACATGTGATAACTCAAAGAGCCAACTCAAGCCCATGATACAGAACAAGCCATGGATTTACTAGTAAACAGGCAATGGTTCACCTGTCAAAGAAAGAGAAAGTCTGTTAGCCCTTCTTACACCTAGTGAGACAGTGATGAACATCAACAACAGCAAAGGTGCAATCACAGGCTCCCTAAAAAGCTCCAACGAGAGAGACTGGAAACAGGTCCTTCCCATAGATGATGGTTTGAGGTAGATGAAGTCACTGCAAACAGAAAACAACATCAAATAACTGGCAATACCATCATGGGAGCAACTTCTTGCATGGGTTTTTTGAGCAGGTCCATCATATTGTGGAGCCCCAAGCCTATCAACTGACCCTCAGTGCCAGGGGATGCCCACATTTGTGCAACAACATGAGAACACTTCATTAAACTCGTGTCACTTTGCAAGGCAGCACTCTAGCTCTGATTTTTTTGCTTTTGCACAGAATCCTGTGAAGACTATTTTGAAAAAGAATCCTTTATGTCCCGGAACGACCACAAATTCTTTCCTTTCAGAACTGGCTGACTCTTGAGTCACGGTCATGCCTCCTGTGTAAGCCGTGGCTTCTGCTGCACCATGATCTATGTACATTCTCTCCTTTCCCTTCATTCCCTTCTGATTACAAGGTTTTAAGTGAAACTGGACACAGGTTTTTAAATATTGCATCCTCTTGCATGAGAAATCACAGGACTAAATGAGAACCAAAATGAATGACAGGTAATGGGAAGCAGGAAGAAATTCTTCACGGTCCCCCGTGCCAACTCTTGCCTTTCACACATAGAAGCAAAAAGACATGATGTTACCAGATGATGGCTAGGCAGCGAGTCCTGGACTTGCTGCCTTAAGACATCAAACTGCTCACTGGGCCACTGAGGACACTGGAGGATGAGGACAAGCTTCTGAGCATATTGCCCACGTACAAAAATACCATGGACAAAAATGCCACTACTAGCCTAAGATTATCAGTGAGTCTCGGACATTGATAGGTTAACATCTTGTCAATTAAATTGCAAGAGGCAGAATACAGACATCACATTAGTGTGGTCAGAAGACAACTGTCACTCCCGGCACACGTGTTACCCTCACTGATTCACGCCATCCTCTCAGTTCTCCTGGTGGGTCATCGGGCTTCAGAGTATTTCCTCTTTAGAGTCAATTGAGTGTTCTGTCCTTAGACATAGTACTTACCTTTCCTGACAGAATTGTACTCTTTTTGCTGCAATGGTTATTCATCTATTTTCTCATCTTTCATTTGCTCAAAAAAATAAAAACTTACTTCAGTAAACACTGACCTCACTGTGTCATTAGAGGAACAGTAAAGGTACATCATACAGATTGGAGAAACACAAAGAGCATTTTCTCAAAATCAGCAATAAGACTACAATGTTCTTTCTCATCACTTGTAGTCGATGTGGTACTTGAGATTTTAGCCAGAGCAATTAGGTAAGAGCAAGAAAAGGAATGTAAATAGGAAGAGAAGACAAATGCTTATCTCAAAATTATACAGTGCTATACTTAAGCCCTAAGCACTCCACCAAAAGACAATTCAGCACAGTAGCAGGATACAAATTCAACATTTAAAGACTGCTTTTTTCTCAAGCTCTTTATTAGTGATGGAAACCAAGAGAAAATTCCATGCATAAAAGATTCAAAAAATACCGAATCATCAACCTAAACAAGGAGGTAAAAAAAAAATCTCTACAATCATTACAGATAACTAAAAATCACTAGAAGGTGAAAAGTTCTGCCACATTTCTGGATAAGTACAGCATTATTAGAATGCCTATTACAAAAAGCAATCTAGCCTATATTCAATCTCCATAAAAATTCCCATAATATTCTTCATGAACTAGGAAGATTTACACAGAAGCACAAGAGACCCAGAAGAGCAAGGCAACCCTAAGTCAAAAGGGCAAGGCTGGAAGCATCAAGACATCAAATGTCAATTACACCAAAGAGGTAGTAACAACAACAATGTACAAGGGAAAAAGACAGACCAAGGTGAAACACTTTGCTCAAAGTGTATCATTCCAGTTGGGAGCCACCCCAGGTCAGCCCTCCAAGGGAAGCAGTGCTTCCATGGATACACCTGTGCTGGGAGAGTTCTTGTCTCTCCAAGTTCTTAGCATACATCTAAACAATGGATAAAGCTGGAAAAGCAGTCAGGCATTTTTGGACAAAGACACAGGTCTGATCAATAATGCTAGTGTTATTAAAGCTAAATTGATGCACCCTGACAAATGTTTCACTCCAGTCTATCAAACTCCGAGCATCACCCAAGTATAACCAAATGATCAAGGCTTGGCTTTTCCAAGGTGAAAGCTTTCCAAAGACCATTTTCATGGAAGAAACTACTCAGGTTCAAAACATGTAACAATGGTATGCCAGAAAAACTGAACTCAACTTCAGACTCTTTTGCTGTTCAAAAGTAGCATTTTTACTAAGTTCATTCTTCATAGGGTATTTCTACCTGTACATGGTAGATCTTGATTCCACTTCTCTTACAATTCCCTTCTCATGTCTTCAACCCCCCTTTCCCCTCATTTACAAACTTCTATTTCCATTTTATCCTTTTCTTTTTTCTCTCCCTCCCTAGTTTCCTTTTGAACAATTTCTGTCCATTTCATAGTACCTATTATAAAATGATTCTTATTTACACTTTCAGTTTCTCACACTACAGAAACTGGAATATTTACATGTGTTTCCAATTTATTTTACCTGTGTATGGTCAACATTCACTTGTAAAGCTATAAATCTCTCACATGTACCCTTTATGGCTAAGGAGTACTCCATTCAACACAAAATCTTTATCAACTCATTGGCTGATGGGTGTGTGGGTTGCTTCCAAGGTTTAGCTATTACAAACTGGGCTATTACAGACACGGATGTACATATATTACTGTGATGGGATGCTTTTAATTCTTTTGAGAAGATATCAAGGGGGAAATAGCTGGGTCAAATGAGACCTAGTCCTAGTCTGAGGAATCTCCACACCGATTTTCACAGTGGTTGCACCAGTCCACACCTTCAATAGTAGAGAAGGGTTCCTTTCTGCCTGCACCACTGACAGTGTTTGTTATTGGCTGTTTTATAATAGCCATTCTGGAGATGGATTCTCAGTATTTTTCTAATGAGCCTCTCATGAATGACCAGTGGGGAACATTTTTTTCTTATTTTCTTGCCTTTTGTTCTTCATCTCAGAAGCACATCACATACTCATCTCACATGCCCATTTTTGGATTGTGTCTTTAAATTGGGGCAAGGGTCTGATTTCAGGGTCACGAAGATCTGGATGAAGAAAACAAACCCAACTATGTGACCTTCGCCTTCTCCCTGCTCCCAGAACCTACCTGTCAGCCCGCTGTTCTCTCAAGACACACATCTGCTTTGCATAGATGCTGCCCAGGAGTCAGAGGCAGGGGCACAAAGCAAGAACACAGTTTCTAAATCTAAAATGTAGTCTTCTGCTCCCTTAAGCACTGGGTGACCTCAAGAACTTCATTTACAAAGCCAGGATTCTATCTCCCGCCTCTAAATGTCAAGGCAGGTTGGCCAGTAGTCAGTATCTGGAGGCCTCTCTCCAATCAGAGGTACATCACTTCAGAGGATGAATGGAGGCTGACAACATGAACCTTATTTTGGCTTTCTGCAAGCAGTCTATGGTCAGGGACCAGCAGTCTAGAGTCACACAGAAACACAGCCATCCCAGTATTCAGTGATACGCAATCCTAGAGCCAGGAGCAAGCACAGTTTACTTAAGGCACTAAGGATTTGTTAGGGTGCCCACACTGCCGCATTGACACTCTAGAGGTGAGGCCAGCAAGTCCACCTACCTCATTAAAAACCCTGACATCCACAATCAGATGATCCTCTTCCCCATCTTTGTGCAAAGACTGCCCAGGGTTAAGTGGTGTTAGTCTAGTGATTTTAAGATTGATTCTGTGGACCGCAAGTGATGATTTTCCAGCCAAAGTTTCAACTTGCACAGCAGTAGGGTGAGCGGGTTCATTGCAGCCTTCTTAAAGCCGCTCTGCCTTTCAGTTTCTTGCACCAGCACCTGTGCTGGTTCTTTTTAAGGCTGTCTGGCAAAGAGCAAGTGCTCCGCCTCTGGGTAGACAGTCACGATTTATGATGGGAGGGTCATGATCTTCAGCCTCTCCCACCTTAGATCTCAAGTACACATGACTCTCAAAGATGTCCCCATTTTACAGAGAGCAAAAATGGTCAAGGCTGTTCAAAAATCACATTGTGGAAGCTAATTTTAACATTAGCACCTGTGCTTAATCCTTAGCCAAATACCTATGCAAACTGGTAGAGATAATATTCCATTACCATGGAGGATAGCCTGGCATATGGGAGGGGCTCTCATGCTGAATGAACCAACAGCACCACTGCCAGGCCTCTGTTTGCTTCTGCAGGTGTCATCCCCCTAACAGTTCCCAGGGGGCCTGAGTGAGGGTTCAGATTAGACTGACATCTTGTTTTATGCTGTTCACAGGCTCTGAAGCTTTCCATCCTCTCCCTGCTGTGTTACCAGCACTGGGGGCGGGGAGGGGGGACTGATATTAAGGGCTCAGATAAAGCTCCCTATGTGGCAGCAATCTGTAAACATTCCCATGTTTGCTATCAGATTAGCTGGCTGGGGAAAATGTCTGAAGAGTGTCCTGGATTGTCACTGACAGCCAGGCAAGGGTGTCACGGGGAACTGCTGAAAACCCAGTTAGTAGGGGCCACCCTACTAATGGTGGGTTATATGAAGCACTTGGCTCTTTGAGCAAGGCTGCTGCAGCATCGCATGTGCAGTCTTGCCAGGATGGCTGTGGGTTTAATGGTTTCCAACAGGGATGCATTCAGAGCACAGATAACTTAACCTATTAGTGAGGAGGACAGATCCAGATAAGGCCCCTCAGCAAAATCTTGCTCCACGGTCCAAAGCCACAACTTTGCCAGACACCCTGGGGTTCTTTCCCATCCAAACAGCTTCCCTGTTAGATGTGCACTTAGAAAATGCAACCCACTAAAGGATTACTCAGGACAGGGATCAGTTAGTGAGGACAAAACACTTTGTTGGCTAGGCATGGCTGCCAGATGCTCAACCCCGGAGCTGAAAAGGGAAAACAACGATTCGGTGAGACACTCAACTCTTAGTTTAGCCAATAGCTAATGAATCATAAAGGTCAGTGAAGGGAATATAGACATTAAACTTCAGGTCATTGTCTTGACACAATCTTAAACTGCCTGCCAACAACACAACAGGATCAGATGCTTTATAAAAGGAATTCCAATCCCCTGCATGGTTTTGGTTCCATTCTACCTTTGGCTTCAATGAAAAGGCCACTACTTGCAGTAGAAAATACATTGTTCCCTGAGGGTCACTGACTGCATTGAGTAGGAATTACATGTAGTGCTCTTGAATCTAGCAGTCTCACCCCGGGGAATCTACTAGAAGCAGTTCAGGACAAACACACAGGAATGTTTATTCTGTGCTTTTCATGAGCCCAAACCAAAAGAGCAGAGTAAACTCCCTAAGGTGGGGATTGGGGATTGGTTAACAACCACTGAATATCACTGTAGTGATGTAAAATTTTAAAGCACTATAAATGCAGATGCTTGTGGAACCATGTAAGGCATCCAACTGTGCTGTCTGGGAAACCCAAATTTAAGATTCAAAAGAATAAGTGGCTAGGCTTATGTCAGGCAGAGCAGACTCTAGAGTGGGAAATGAGGGATAGTCAGTGATGTCACCCAGTGAAGGGGACCATTTTACATGAAGGATTAATCCTTCACGTACGCGTGGAATGAGGGCATTTGGGTGCCAGGCAAAAGCTGATAAAACTAAGATGAATACATTCTCAGATTGAAATCTCCCTTTAGTGATAACAGACTTCACAGGCAGGCAAGGAGAGGCAAGAGAACATAGCTCCAGTCAGCTGGGTGTCACATTTCCAGCTCATTCAACAGCTCATTCAATATTCCTGTGAGATTTCCCAGACATCACAGGAATAGTCACCAAGAGACCACATTTGAGGCCATGGAAAAGCCAGACCCAAAATGGATGGCAGGATGCTTTGCTGATCATCTGTGTAGTTTGACTATGCATAACATGAACAAGGAAAAAGCTTTTTCCTTCCCCTACTTAGGGTATACCCTCAGGAGATCACCCTAAGAGGCTCTCAGACGTAGATGCATCTGACTTCAGTCACTGCCTTGCATTAGAAACAGAAAGCACATGTGCTGTTACAAGACTGGATCCCCAGCCCCTGACTTTTAGACACTAGAGTGACAAAGGAGCCTTAAGTAGCTTTCTCTAGACACACAGTCTCTTTCTACACAATACTAGACAGCAATCACCCTGCATGCTTACCACCCCACTTCCCCTGGGAACTGAAACCGCCCAGATCCCAGCTGATGACCAGGAGTCACGTTCCTGTGCCACGTGACCTCAGCTCCAGGGCCCACCTGATTGGACCCAGATGGCCACCTAGCTCTGGAACAATGTGCTCATTTGCTGGCACCTGACCCAGGAATGTGGCTTGGAAAAAGGTGCTGGGGCCCTGCTGGAAGTGTGCTGGAATTGACAAAGAACAATGAAGGAAAACAGTTCACCTAAAATAAGGCCCCAAAGCCTCTGGGAATCTAGGACTTCAACGGCTTCATTTGCAATGGAACTCCATCAGCTCCCTTGATGTCCCTCCCACCTGGGCTTTCTTGAGAGAGGTTATGGACATGAACCGCAGAAAAGCAAGCGCAGATGACTGATAAGTCTGATGCTTTGCAGGGATTTGCAAGTTCACAATGACAACTTAGCGTCATCCAAAGTTAAGATGTGCCACCCTGTACTCGCCGTCTGACACTGAATAGTGAGTACAGTGTGCCACCCATGCCATCCAGGCTCGATTAACCACCTGCAAAACGATCTCGTGGCGTGGACCCCAAACATGATAAGAATAAGTTACTCGAGTGCTTAGGGTGGGAGCCATGTGGGCAGTGCCCCTGCTGAAATTCAGTCCCCTCTCAGGCTTAGCCTCATGACCACACAAGGACCACCCCAGACTGCCTGGTGCACACCATGACTGCCATCGCATGACTACCAACTGGCATCCTGCACATAGGATCAAACATACTGCCAGGTACCTATTTCCTCCAGGACACAAATTTCCTCATTCCATGCAGTAAAACTCATTTAGGCATCAGTAGATCGTTACAACACTAGTACAGTCAAAGTCAGTGGATGCCGTCCAATTCTGAACCCTGAGAAAATGTCAGACCTGGTTATTGATAAGATGCCCTCCTATGTGACCTGTGTGGGCTACAGATGTTCAGCATACAATTACACCAAGAACCACAGCCTCCCGTGGAAATGAAGATCCTCGCGTCACAGAGCCACCATGGAGACAAGTGTGGTCACACATCTGGGAACCACAGATGGGTCACCTAGGGAAGAAATGTTTCTAGCCCTGGTCTTTGTCAGGATTAAGCATCCTCTGAGAGGAAGACTGGAGGCTCAGGCAGGAGAGGGATCTTATGTTCACGTTCTCATCCCAGGCATTCACACAGAGCGTCTCTGCCAGGCCACCTTGTTCTCACCTGAGAGTTCACACAGGAAACAAACGTCAGGAATGTACTACATGCAGGTATCTGCCTTTAGCACCAGAGAAGGTTTCTTGTACCACATGGGGCATTGATGTCTCTATAGAACACTATCTGATATCTACCTTCAGCTTCAGTTCTTAGCTTCTTCCATAAGACCAGTTCTGTCACAAGACACTTCACAATGCCCAGTCAAAGGTTACTAGATTTCTGGGCAACTTTCATGATTTCCATTTCCTATGGAAAAAGATACATTTGGTACTCTGTACTTGTCATCAGTTCTGGCACAAGTCAAGGATACCAAGGCATGGGCCAATTTCCCCTTCCTGTGATACAAAAGGCAGTCATGTTGGACCTGGAACCAGAAAGCCAATTCATCTTTCCCGAGTGAGCCATTCCCCCACTTCTTTATGCAACCAGCTGATTCAGAGGATCACAGTCTGAGCCAATAGCAACTGAGGTACAAAAACAACTTAATTCTTCTATTGCTGGATGGACTTTGCAGTATTAAAGCTGGTAGTCTGAGCATCTATTTAGAGGACAACAATATGCAATATAGCAACGATGGGCGATTAACTTGTCATGTTTTTGAAATCCATTATTTTGTTCTGCTTTTTCTTTTCTTCAATATTCTATTTTGATTGAGTTTATTCTGTTCCATGTTGTGTAATTTACGTCTGAAGGTATGGGCAACAGTTTTGAAGATAACAAGAGGCAATACGGTAACCGTTTTGCTTTTTTACCATCCTGTTTTGAAATACTGTATCATCTTCACTGTTTTGTTTTATTTTGACTTTTTCTTTAATTTTAAAGAGAATACAAAGTACACCAAGGCATGAATGGACTTCAAAGCAACCTTAGCATCACCATGTGTGTCACACTCATAGTTCCACAAACCCTATTATGAGTAAAAGGAGATGGTGAGAATTTGTTGGAAAGGGGTAGAATAGCTCCTGGATTTCTAGAGGGGTCCCAAATGGGTTACCACCAAGGCCTCTCAATCTAGTCACACAGCTAAGCAGAGCACAGTTGCTCATTCAGTGGACACCTATCACAGGTAGCTCTGTGAAACTAGAAATATGAGCAGTTAGAACTCAGGCTCTAACCCAGTTTGCAGTTTTTTACAGTAAAATGGGACCTTAAAAATGGCTGTTTTATAATTTCCCCAGAACTCAAGAATTAAGTGAGTAGCCATATTCCATGTTGCATGAGGAAGTATATGTTTAGTCCAAACACCTAGTTTATTTTTATTTGCATTTCCATTAAGTACAGCTGACTAGACAACCATTTCAGCCCTTCCCCCAGCTATCTGCCTTGTGCATAAACTACATGTTTTCTACATTAGCAGCCCATCTGAGGCCTTATTGCAAAGTGTACCTTAGAATCAAGAAAATGAAATCTGGGCACAGCAATTAGAAAACAGTGAGTGCTTACAAGTTACTGTCAGATGTGGACATCCTGGTATTCAAAGAATGAGCTGCTATCAGACCCATTGCTTCCACCCCTGCCAGTCATGGGACCAACACTGCCTCACACAGGGTCACCTCTGAGGGCCCTCCATAACTCTACAGGTGAGCTCTCCTCAAGATGGCATCTCAAGGGCAGCTCTGGCTTCCACTTTATAGCTCTGCCCATGCTAGGCAACCCTTTTGGGTTGGAGAAAGAAATAGCTCATTAGCTGGAGGGGGGGGTGTCATCAAACAGCACCAGGCTCATTGATAGGACACAGCTCTATTCTTCTGCCAGAGCACTTAAGCCCAGCACTGTATTTTAGCACTTTGATCTCATCAGTTCCAGTTGGATACAAATACACACATTTGCTTATACAGGCAGGAAAGGGTGGCCAGCCAGTGCCAGAAGTCAAAAAATACCCAGAGCTCCCACTTATGGCTCAAGTCCAGTCTGCTAGAAGATCTGCTTTTGTCTGCAGAGGTTTAATCTAAACACCTTAAATTGCCAGAATTAGAGACAAGTCCAGACCCCCAGCTTCTGTTAATAAGAAGGCCACAGTCTGGCCTGATGGAGGAGGGGGTTTGTATTTCCACAGAGCCTCAGGGCTGAAGCAACTTCTGCTACCCATGCCACCACCGATTGCTGCTGTCCACAACCCACCTAAGTCTTCCCTACCCTTTAAATGTCTGATTCCCACCTGGTCTTCTGTACCCCTGACCTTTCTGTGCCATTGGAATGCTTAGATCCATGATGCCCGTAATAAAGCATAGCTCTTATAGCATAGACTGGGGACCAGAAAGTGAGGGGAGAGAAAGGCAACAATGCAGCCCTTGCTCTGAAAGCCAGATCTGATGATCAAGAGACCTAGAATATTCCTTCCATGATGCCATTCTGCTCAGTCCATGCATCATCCTTTGAGATTTGACACTTCAAGAATGACTACTTTGGGCCCAATAAGACTGAGAGTTTTAACAAGACTTGAGGGCATACTTCTGTGCCTACTTACAGTAGGATATTTAGACTCTTTGTATTTAGAAAACTTTGCTTAAAGAGCATCGTTGGATGTACACCTATTCAAAGTGTGGCTGTCGTTACAAAACCGACTTGTCTTCCAGGGAAAACTTTTCCACTTCAGAAAGCACTTTATTATGCATGTAACACTGCCACTAGAAATGGTATACACAGAGCCACCACTGTGCTTGACTATCACCATGTACTTGCAAGGAAGTGTAAGTCTAGACCTCAACAAGAAATGAGTTCTGAATTAGTTCACCAAATATCAGTTCAATTGAGAGTGAGTTCCCAAAATGGCACTTTCAAATTAGTTTAAGGCAGATTCCCCCTCACAGGGAGAACCTTTTTTTGAGTCATGTAGCATGCAGCACCTCCTTACACAAGGTGCTGATCCACACAGGATTTAGACGTACAACCTAGCCTAACATCAGGCCACCCTCCCCCTCCCATGAGCACCTCAGAAGCCCATGCGCCCCCCCCACACACACACATCCAGGTCACAGATGCTTTCTTGCACACACAGCACTCAAAAAAATTCAGCCCTATAACCTCAGCTCTCTGCAGACAGGTGAAAATGAGTCTCAGCTTGGTACTTAGTGTTATGACCTCCAGTTTGTGTTAAGCAAGGAGAGCATTTGAACTTCTTTTGGGATCCTTCTCACACAGAATTTAGTTACTAGGGATGAGCAGAGAGCTCAGTTCAGCTCAGAACAGAACCAGGGGAGGAGCCAGATGCAAAGTAGGATTCACTCCATCCACAGGTTTCCTTCCCTGCCATCTGCATTTTCACTTGCACGTGTTACACAATGACTCCAATAAAGAGAGCTTCACACATCACACATTCATCACCCCTTCTGATCCCTCCGCCTCCTTCAAGCCAGCCCCCTCCCCCGGCCTTCCTTCTCTACAGGAAAAGCTTGAAGGAGGATGACTGCTAGAGCCTGCACAGGAGAGGGGACACATGCTAGTTGGTTTTCAAAGGCGGCCTCAAGCTCTCATTCCACCCGTGAAACATTCAATTAACAAGACTCCTCCCAACAGCAGCTGGAAACTTTTCAACGTGAAAGCCAACATTTGACAATAATCAGGCAAAACACCTGACCAGGCTCCAGTCCTGAGCACCCCCACCTGTCTAGACCTGACTGAGGAAGCCAGGCGGCCAGGCGGCTAACACGTGTACTAGTGAATAAGCATGATGAGCAGAGAGCTGTGACGGCATAAAATAGAAAGGCTCGGCTTGGCAGACACTGGCCTGAGGTTCTCACAGGGTCTCGGGGGTGGCTTGGGTCTTGGCACACCTTGACACCACTTCCATCACCTAAGGGGTCAGGAAAGACCAGCCCAAGTTGGGAAATAGATACCTGTAGGGCAGTGGAGATAGCTAACGCTCCCATTGGGGAAGACATGACAGGGTGAAAGCAGCACTTCACCCAGCCTTTCCAGAATGTTGTCAAGTTATCCTTTTATGTCATCTTGAACCCACATCCTCTTGCTGCCAAGATCTGGTCACCCAGTGAGGACACCGAGTCCTCAAACTGCTAAACCCCTAGTTTTGCACAAGAGATAGAAGCCAGTGGCCTGCTGGACCCAAACCTCAGGAAAGGGCAGCCCAGCTTTGAGCCAGCACTCAGCAAAGTTCCCACACATCTGAGAGTCCTCACAGCTGCTTTGGGTCAGCAACAGGTGTGTCCTTGGGAGGAGTTGGGGACTGGTTCCCAAACTGCAGCCACAGTGGGGCAGCAGCCACAGGAAAGTCTATGGCCCACAGGAACCAGCTACTCTTCACCCATCTCAGGCTCTGTTCAGGGCTGCCCAGGCTGAAGTGTGAGTAATAACCCTGCCACCATGTCCCACCTACTTCCCAGAGCCAGTAGGCAAGCAGAGCACCACTTCCCTTTCCAGCCAGAACTTCAAGGATAGCATTGAGGGGCAGGCAGTGGTCACCCCTTTTCAGAGCCTGAGAGGAGGAAACAAGGTTTTCTGATGTGCATGCAGGGACAGCTCAGCTCCCTCTGCCACCTCCCCTCTTCAGACCCTGGCTTGCAGGACACCAGAGCCCACTGAAGCTTTCCTGGGGAAACCCAGGCCTCCCTCATGACTCAGCATCCTGAACTTAGCTTTCAAACCCCCAGCCCACCCTTAGCTCAAAGTTACCTTCTTCTTCCAAGACAGAAAAAGTTTTGTAGAAAGAAAAAAAGCTTTTTAAAGATGCATTAGTACATGTTTGAGGCAGGTAAGTCACATTCATGCCAGGGAATCTGCACACGTATATAATGTCTTCAATTTTGCCCCCTTCCCCCAACCCTTCTTCCCCTCCACACTTGTAGAGGCTTCATTTCCAGTTTTTCCTTCCTTTCTTCAAATCCTTTCCCTTCCTTCCCTTCCCCCCTCCCCATCTCTTCTCCCTTCCCCATTTCAAGAACTTCTTCTGACTTCTTAGTATCTATCTGCCCCTTATTTAAAACTTGGGTTGAAAGAATGGCTATCATCAAGAAATCCACCAATAACATCCTGCTACTGGAGGGGAAAGGAGCCCTTCTACTTTGTTGGCTAGGTTCCTTCTGAAGCTATTTAAATGCTAGAACAGCTCAATAGACAGTGGGGGGAAAAAAAGCCCTAAAGGAACTCTCAGGTTCAAAGCAGGACAGCCCATTTGCATGGCAGAGGCCAGAGCAAAGATTAGCAGGCCAACAAGGTCCTTCAAACCTGGCCCTGGGTGTTGTTCTCACTGCCCATTGGCTGGCGGTCTTGCCTCCTCCCCAAACACCTATCCTCTGGGCCCAGGGAGTCTGCTTTAATGCCAGGTGTGGTCAGTAAGTGGTGTGACCATGAGCTCTAGGTTTATGCCCAGTGGCCCCTGACACCCAACTATCACCCCTTGGCCACCTGGCTGCTGCTCTGTTCTGCTAACAGGAAGCTGCTGGGTAGAGGCATGTGGGATTTTTTCTTAGGTTTTTTCTAAAGTCCTCAATAAACAGATTCTCCTTTAATCCACAAAGCCCTGAATCCACATCCCAGCCTTGACACTATGTTTGAATTCTGGACCAACTCACTGGTCTTTCCTTGTCTCAGTTTCTCCTTCTGGAAAGTAGATATTAGATCAGATGAATCAATATGTGTGAAAGCATGTTCATCAGAGCAGCCTATGGATATAATATGTGTATAAAAGTGGCTAATTAAATATGAGAGGCTGCAGAGTTCTGTCCTTTGCATGGGCTGGCTTTATTATGTCATTAAGTGCTTTGGTTTGCTTCAGGTGATGGGGCAATTGCTTTTATCCAAATCCTAATTCTACAGAAAATATAAAAACCTGGATGTGAAGATACACGCAACAAGATCATCCTGTGAGAAAGGGGACGGTCTGGCTTTCAACTCGAGCTTAGCTACTTCCAAAGTCTGTACACTTTCTGCTCTGTCCTAGAGCATGCACTGTATCTATCTGTGCTAAACTCCAAGCCCTTTAACTGCCAGGGCTTCTCCTAGTTGCAGCCCACAAGAATTTGCTCCAGTCCAAGTTTCCCCCATTTATAACCCTCCTGACTGTGATCACAATGCTTCTTCAGACATCCTATTTCTAGACTGAACAGTGAGTGTGACAGAGCTGTTGAACCTTCAGCATGGGCATCCTTCTAGAAGTTAATCCAGATCCTGTTCAGACAGATATGGGACCAGAAGCCATAGAGAGATCACTTGATTGCTTTTATTCTTAATAATAACCACACTTGGGGCCGGGAGTTTATTTAGCTCAGAAGCGTAAATGCCTGCTTGGCAAATGTGAGGTTGTGAGTTCGATCCCCGGTGCCAAAATAATAATAGTAATGATAACCACACTTAACTAGGCTTAAGAGAATGGATACACAGCTGTATTGTAACAAGAGGGATGCTACAAAAACAGCTCCCCAGAGATGGGTTTGTAGATCTTTGCACATTTCTTTCTCTGTGTCTGTAGTGTCCAGAACTGTGCCTGGCACTTAGCAGCTGCTCTGCAAATCTATTGTCTTAAGAAACCACAGTGACTGAATGAATGAATAAGCAGACAATGAAGAAAGTGGTCTATTGGCTTGAAGAAGAAAATAAGCCTACCAGACAGATGTGAATCCAAAGTCCAAATCAGCCAGACTGGATTGGCCTGGGACCAACCTCTGAAAGTCTTGTACCCCAGGAATACTCAATCTGGATAAAACAAGACAAGTCACCATATCTTGTTAGTTACTAGATAACGCACCTGTGCAAGGACTGAACCTGTTTGCTCAGCTGTAAAAGGGGAAAGCACTTAAGATGTACCCCACATGATCACCAGGAGAACTCAGGAGATAACAGGCACTGAAGACTTAGCTTTCGTGGTTAGGTCTCACTAAGCTCTAACTGGCCAGAGCTCTTCTTCCTGCTGTAATTTTGCTGGCCATTTGGGTCTTGAAAATGCACCTCACTGCTGATGCTACTTAAAATGAACATCCTTTGTCTTAAGACAGAGGGAAGCTGAGTGGCATAAGAGCCAAAAGCATCAGGAACTGCATGCATCTCCAGTGAAGGGGTCTCCCTGCCCCCACCCCAGACTGCATTCCTAGCAATCATATCTGCTGCTTGCTCCATGCTGACGTCCAACAGATGTTTCTCTAATGAACCTGGCTGTAATCTCAGGGCCTCAATTTAGTGCCAAGGTGTGCTAAGTTTGAAATGGTTGTCATCGCCTGTGAGGATGGTCTGGTCATTGTTCAGGACTATCTTGCTCCAACTGTTATGTGAAGGGCAATGTATTTACTTTCTCCCATCCATCGCCTTTTTTCCCTGGGCCCCAGTTCCTGCCCAAATGAAAAGTCTGCAGCAGAAATTTCTAGAACCTGTTCAGGTGCCCTATGGTTAGAGGGATTTCAGAGGACAGAGCTGGGGAGAGAGGGGTGCTTCTACCTAAGTTGGAATCAGTATTTCAGGGTGCAGACATGCAGATTCATTAACTCTAGGCCCAGGAGCTGGCTCCTGAGGGATGGGAGACAGATGTTTCCACATCAAAAGGCAGTGGCCACCTAGTAACGTGCCTGGAGCCTCAGCAGAGAGTGCCCATGTCCAAATGCCCTGGGGACTCAGAAGAGGAGTGAGGGTACTCGTGTTTGAGCAGGGAGAAGCCAGGGGTGGAGAGATGTTTTTAGATCCTGTCTGCTCATGTGGTGTTATCTGACTGAATCCAGTACCCTCGCTGGGACTCATGGTGACTGGCAGGGCCCCAGCATATAGACAGGTCACTGAGACTTCCCAAAGGTTTTTGCTTCACCCAGCACTGTACCAGGTCCTAGGGCACAGAACCTCAAAGACAGAGCTTGCCAGAGGGCATCATAGCAAGCAGCTTAGGGACAGAGGCCTGAGATCTCTGCCACTTGACTGCATCTGTTTGCCATTTGGGAGTTTATCAACAAACAGCAAGGGGCCCATAAGCAATTTCTTAGAATATATGACTTGGGCTTGAAATAGCCAGGCTGAGCATCACTCACTTGAAGATCTGAAATCTGAAATACCTCCAAATTCAAATCTTTTTGAATACTGACATGATGCTCAAAAGTTTTGGGTTTTGAAGCATTTCAGATCTGGGACTTTTGCAATGGAGATTCTTAGCTGATAGCTCTGTGCAAATATTCCCAAATCGAAAAAAACTCTCAGATCTGAAAGATTTGTGGTTCGGAGCATTTTGGATAAAGGACAATCAGCCTGGAAAAATAAAATCTCAACGAATAGCTTCAAACAGCTCTGGGTTTTCACCAAGCTCAGGCTCTGGATTGTCTCGTGTACACCGTTCTTTTAAATTCCACCAATAACCCTATGAGGTCAATGCTTCTATATTCTCTACATGTACCAGCAAGTAGGGGTCAGATGAATTAAATCTCTTGGTCAAGGTCAGACAGCCAACTAATGCCTAAGGCAGAAGCTGTGATGAGAGCTGTCTGAATGTAAAACCAAATTTTAACCACTCTGCTAAAGCACATGTCCATGCAAATGCTGTTTACTTCACATTTCCAGTTGTTGTGATACTAGGGAGAAAGAATTTGTTAGAGAAAGTCTATTTAGCTATGCACATAATGAAAGGATGAGGCTCAATTTTTCATCATGTAATCAGAGCAACACAGAATTCAAAGAATCTATTACACAGATATTTCTCATTTTATAGGAATTGAGATTTAGCATCACATAAAATTTCTCCACCTACCCATGTGACTTGTCTCAAGAGCCCAGTGGTCTAGACCATAGAGCAGTTTATTCACATGACTTGCCTCAGGCATTCTCATGTCTTTCTTTTCATTTCTTTTTTTTTTTTTTCTGCTTTGTTTTGTTTGAGTGGGAATCCTCTATTTTCTCTCTATGAAAACACTTTTGAAAGACCACTTGATGGTCTTCTTGTGAAAGGAAACATACTCTTAGGTAATGTAGCAATCATGATACTTGATATTTACTCACATGAGTTGTTTCTGCATGAAAGTATGCACACAGGACACATATAGCAGCTTCATTATTCATTCCTAATAACTTGGGAGCAACCAACGTGTCACTCAGAAGCTAAATGGAAACTAGGAATCATACAGTCAGTAGAATGCTATTCAACATTCAAAAGAAATGAGCTATCAAGCATGAAAAGACAAGAATTTTAAATGCTTATTACAGGTCCTGAAAGGTTATTTCCAAAGGGCACACAGCATAAAATGTTCTGGGACAGATGAAGCTATGGAGAGTGTAAAAAGATTGGGGATGAAACGATGGGCAGAGCACAGGATCTTCAGGGCCATCAATGTACTGTACTGTGTTCAATACTACGTCAGACACATATTATCTTACATTTGCCAGACTGCACAGAAACTACTTGAAGCAGAGTCATTTTTATACAGAAAAGAGATAGTTCAGATGCTTCATGAGGAAAAGTCACTGGGACCTAATTTGAGGTGTCTACACTTATTCTGCTCAATGCCTCTACTGACCTCTAAGAACTTAGAGAAGAAAAGAGTTGTAGAGTCCAGGAACACATTTTTGGGCATCAGCTTTTTGTAAATTGAATGTAACCTGATGTACAGTATTTTACTACATTCTGAGATCATTCTGAGTAGATATTTTCTGGAGAAAACAATTCCATGGGAGAAACAGCGAATGAATCATTTTGCTATGAGTCACAGATCTAAATATTAAAACAGAAATACTAAATCTACTGGAAGACAAAGTAGGTAGAAATTGTGAAGACTAAGGGGTAGGCAGAATTCATGAACAAAAAATCAAACTGCACAAGAAAGACTTCCCAGACTCAACAACTGGGATGTCATCTTTTGAAAAAGATTTTGCATGTCAAAAGAAATCTCCACCAGAGTGAAAAGAAACCACAAATTAGGAAAAAATTTAGCCAACTGTTCCTCAGACAAAGGTTTTCTATCTAGAACATATAAAAGATTAAAAAAAAAAGGGACCCCAGAATTCAAAGACCTAATCTAAAAACAGTCATGTGAGATGAGTAGGCACTGCTCAGATGAAGAAATTACAAATGGCAAATAAACACAGGGAAAAAATGTTCAACATTATTGTTCATCTGAGAAATCCCAATTAAAACAGCACCGAGATTCCATCTCACTACAGAAAGAACTCGGCCAATAAAAAATGCTGGTGGGGCCATGTGGGAAAAAAAAAAAACACTTCCACTGTCAGTGGGAGTGTAAACTGGTGAAACCACTGTGGAAATCAGTGTGGAACTTCTTAGAAAACTGGGATTAGAAGGACCCATTTAACCCAGCTATTACCTTTCTGGGTATTTTCCCAGAAGAATTAAACATATTATGAAACAGTGATATATGTGCACCTATGTTTATAGCAGCACAATTGGTAACAGCTAAATCTAGGAAACAATCCAAATGCCCACTGACTGAAGAATGGATATAAAACATATGGTATTTTTATACAGTGTAATACTATTCAGCTATAAAGGATAAACTTTAGGCTTTTATGGATAAACGAATGCAACTAGAGAAGGCCATGTGAAGGTCGCAAGATGGATTCAAAGTACTGAAATAAAAACTATTTCTTGTTTGCTTTATCATGATAGCATAAGTCTTCATCTGATGTACTCAGTGTCCAACTTCCTAGCACACAGTGGGTACTCAAAAAGCAGATTTATTCAAGTTTATATTGAGACCCTCATCAAGGAAGCCTCAAGCACCAGCTGCTCTCTTCCTAGATAATGTCTCCATCAACAGTTTACTAACAGTTTTCCCATTTACAAACTAGCAATCTACATGCCCATTGCAACTTTCTTATTCTTTTCTTGATGCTATAATTTTGTTGTTCTCAGGTTTAGGAAAAAATCTCCAATATTTATTCAGGTACTACAAGCCAACTAGAAACTTTTACACTTTTCAAAGTATTTTTTACAATTTTTATCACATTTGTCCATTACATATAGCTAAGAAGTGGATCGTGTGCCATCTTCATGGTACAGTAAGGTCAACAAAAGCCAAATACATTAAATGATTTTTCCAAGATGTAGCAGTTACTAACTGACAGTACCAGGATACTAACATGTCTTGTGACTTTAACCACTACCCTGGTAGCACAATGCAGGAGCTGCGTGGACTGAAGACATTAAGCCTGTCCCAAAATGCTCACCCTAAAACAATTTGCCACTATTTACAGTTTGTGTCACTACAAGCATGGCTACCATAAAGAAACTCAATGCATTCCACATTCAAAACTGGTTTCTGCTTTTTCAAACAACATAAAATTGAACTGCAATTATAATGCCATGTATTGACAACTCGAGTCCTTTCTTCTCTTCAATTATTACTCGCAGATCGACACCTGCCAACCCAAATATATTAACAACTGCAATTCTAACTCATTATTTTGTCAAGTAAAAAGCTGTAACTCTTATGATCCAAACATTTTCGTTGGGCAGCCCTCTTTTGCTGTATTGTTTCATGCCTCATCTTTTTGTTTTGCTGCCCTCTCTAGAATGCCCTTGACACCCTTGCTGTGTGCTTTCATCCTGTTCAAAAGAGGGCTCTAAGTTTATGGCTTTTCACAGGCAAATCTATCAAATCCCAGTGATTACTCTGGGAAAAGCTGAAAACTGAAAGCACATTTTGCTCTGTATGCAAGTAGATGCAGATACATGAAAACAAATGAAAATGTGAAATGTATTTCATTCATTCTACAAATGGGGTCCAAACACAGGCATCCAAAGCAAGCAAAGTTAATTCTATCTGCAAAGCTCAGGAAAAGCCATAAAGGTCACAGTCAAGAACTGCAGGAAAGACATCAAGAGACTGAGGAGGCACATTAGGAGAAGGGAAGTAGATGACCTCACTCAGGAAATCACATCAGCTCAAAACATAAGCATTTTAAGAATATAGCAAACTGATGTAACGCTAACCTATGAAGAGTTCTGAAATTCTTTAAATGAAATAATGAGGGGTGGATTGCAGGAGACTGCACTTTTCAATTATATACAGTAACATTCGTTTTGAGGCTATAAACATAAACTTTTATTTATATATGCAAATATGGATTTCTGGAATATTATGTGAATATGAATACTGAAATTTAATCATAAGATTTAATACTGAAGTGTCCACTGAAGAGTTTGTGAAATATTCCTATTTAAAGGAAATCTTCCAGGATTTAACATAAGCCAGGTCTGCTGATGTGCACCTGTGGTCCCCGCTACTAGGGAGACTGAGGTGGGATGATCCCGAAGCCAAGAGTTCGAAGCCCACCTAGCAAATACAACCAGATCCATTCTCTAAAAGGAAAAATGTTGTAAATTGTAGAAGACAAATGATGATGTGTTTGCAGAATGAGGGATTTTTAAATACTGATATAACAGGAGGAAGAAATGTAAAACCTTATTTTAAAATTCCTATTCCTCTATAAAGGTATATACCAAAAGTTCTCATATTGTTTATAGCATATGCAATGACAGTTACAAATGGAAGAAACGTTGTATGCTATTTACCACAACCTGAGAACCACAGCATTGATAGTACAGAGAGAGGAAAACACAGTAGTTCCACCAGTTTTCCATTCAGAGAAACAACTACTAATCAGAATTCCACAGAAAAATTACACTTTGAAAAAATGAATCTAATAAACACGGAGCTGGCTAAAAGAGAAGTTTAAGAAATTTTAAGATAAAATGCTAACCTATTTTCAGAGTTAAAGGATACTAGACTGTACTGTTTCATTCTGATTCATATTCCTATAATTTGTTTTTTTATTTGTGACATAATATTCAACATAACTCACAAGAAATTAGATATCCTAAGCATCATAAGGGAATATACACTTTAGAGCATATTTTTAGAAATTCAATGCACTTATTTATTACATAAATCATGCATACATTACTTGAAAATTCTATGTAGAAATCCATTTATTAACATTCAAATGGTATTAAAATGCTTCTTAATGTAAAACATCTCATTGCAGGTCTTCAAGATTCATACAAACATCTTTCTAATCTCTAGAAGCTCATAGTAGTACAGGAGTTTTTAAATAAGTATTCGGAAGTACAAAAACTTCTGAAACTTGAATTGTCAGAATGAGATACAGATTCTGACTGTATATTTTTAAAACTATAATGCATATGATTTCCTACATCATTACCACTTGTTTTTTTAGCGCACCTAGTTCTAGAACTGATCATTATTTTAACCACAACAAGTATTCTTCAATAAGATGAAAAAATTTTTAAAACGATGTCCTCTTAATGGAGGAATCACTTAAAACACAGTGCTGTCAGGTGTAGTAGCACATTCAGCTCAACACTGAAGGTGAGACTAAAGATCCCAAATTCCAGCCCTGACTAAAAAACAAATTCAATAAATTTAAAAAATAAAGCTAAAAAAAGAGGGCCAAGGATGGAGATTCTTGCACAAGCCCTATGATCACCTTCCAGAAACAAAAGAAACAAAACAATAACAATGGAAATCCTGCAATTTAGTAGTCATACAACTTTGATGAAACAAATTTTAACTTTCTAAGTTGTCGCAGTTTCCAGTATTATTTTAGTTGTTCAAATAAAGGCCCCAAAATTTCATAATTATTGTAAGAACTAATAAGATCCATAAAAGATTTATATGAGTGCTATGAAGGCCATGGTAGTAAGATTTTGCATTTTCTCACACATTATTTTTTCACTCTCTAATACTTTAAAGTATTTACCAGTTATTTACCAAAGGAGTTGAAATTTTTTTTGACTAGTCATAGCTCTTTAAAATGATCTTCCCTGATCAATGTTCCATCTAAACCATGGTAGCTACTCCACTGTTAAATCTGAAAACTAAGCACTATACAATGCAAAACTAAAGAGGAAGAAAATTAGTTTTACAAAAGAGACTTACTTTGTTATTCAAAGAGGAGGAAATTTCATCTGATGCAGGCCAGTAATTAACAGGACTGGGTTAGCAGGAAGAGCTGCACAGCAAAAACACACAGTAACAGTGGGCAAGTTATGTCCTTTAAAACGAATGAAAGATGGGCTATCTGTATATCAAATGATGGTTCTTGGTTGACACACGCATAAATTATCCAGTTGTGATTATAATTAATAAGGCTTGCAGGCATTCTAATAAGAACATGATTATTTATAGTATATAGTTTATAGTATAGTATATAGAACATGATTATTTATAGTACATTTATAGTATAGCTCCTAAATTCCATTCTAAATATTTATTCTAAAATCTAGATTACATTCTTATAAATGAATATAAGATATTCTGAAATTCCTGGCTCTTTATTAAAATATACCATCATTTTAGAGCTGGAAACTCTCACAGAGGCACAGTAGAGGGCAGGAGGAAATATAGAAGTGCCCCAATAGCAAACAGGAGAACCCACATGAGCTTCCTGTATGGGGAACACACCCTCAGGGTCACAGGGACTCTGAAGACAGCACACTGACTTCCTTCTGAGCATCTCCAACTTCAAACTGTGGAAGAGTTTTCTGAAATTTCATTGTGAATTCAACTGAGGGAGGCAAAATGAATATAGCTAAGAGCCGCATTTAGTCCACAGTGTGTTGCTTGTATCTTTGCTGTGCATGTGCTTCCAAATGGCTGTATGCAAAGCAAGTCTCTCCATGTAAAATTCTTCCCTTAACGTCATGTTCTACCAAAAAGTGAGGTCCCCGCATGAAATGAAAAAGATTAGACCTATTTCAATTTTTCCAACACTTATACTTATCCTCCATTTGTATGCAATTCTCCCTGACTGTTACACAGTCTCAAAGGAATGCTGAAATGAAATTACTGCAACAATTCACAGGGTGGTACACATCATTAATCTGATCACTGGGTGAGACTAGGAAGAGGGATCCAAGTTCAAGTTGGAGTTCCCTCTAGGCAACTTGGTGAGAGACACTGTCTCAAATTTAAAAAGGGGGTGAGGAGTGCTGGACATGCAACACAGTGGAAAAGTCCTAGGCTCAATCCTTAGTACCACAAACACACACAAAATAGAATAAAATAAAATAAACAATGAACTATAAAAATTTAAAAAGCATTCCCCTCTATGTTCTTACTAATTGCATGAATTTCTGTGAGGGCTCACTTAACACACTGAAATAGTCTAACTCATGCCTTCAACTAAATATAGGCTCAAGGTGAGTATTGTTCAAACTTCTACAAATCAGCATTTGTCAACTTTGTGCCTCTAATGATAATAAAGACAGCTACTAATGATAATAAAGAGATGTGGAATTCATCAAGATTCAGCCTCAACCATAAGTGAATTTCTACAGAGCTTCCCAGTGGCAATGAATGACCGCAGGTGGTAGGCAGAGTGGTGGGATTCTGCGTGGCATGGGTTTCACTGATGATCCTCCTTTTAACTTCCCATTGACAGAGGTAGAAAAAGACAAATGAAAGTTAGGGTAATATTTTTGCAAAGGAGAGATTGAAAGAAAGTGGTATTTAATCCAAGTAATCTAGAGATTTCTTCAGTTTCTCACAAGTAGGCAGTCATCCATTAAACATGCTTATCTACTAAATGGTTCAGAGCTACATCAGAATCTTGAGGATATTTTGAAAAATCCGTGTCAGGCTTTAAGAGACTTACTGCATCAAAATCTCCAGGGCAGAGCCTCAACTGGTACATTTTCAAACCTTTCTCCTGACCACTGAAATGCACAAGTCTAGATGAGGACTACAGAACCTAGAAGATGACATCCGTCTCATCTCTCATCTACACAGCCAGCATTTCTTACTAGTGCAAACT
Source organism: Hydrochoerus hydrochaeris (assembly GCA_004027455.1). Lineage (NCBI taxonomy): Eukaryota > Metazoa > Chordata > Mammalia > Rodentia > Hydrochaeridae > Hydrochoerus > Hydrochoerus hydrochaeris. Next base: position 67,360 of record PVLA01008701.1, read on the forward strand.
TTGGACAACAGAAGGTAAAGAGGCATTTACTCCACAACAGCTCCTTTTAATCCTGGTGCCTCAGGGCAGAATAGGGACCAGTACATTCAAAATGCAACTGATCTCATTATACAAGCTCCTTATCTCCCAGCTCCCAGCAAGACATTATATGTTTGGAAAGCAGAATTTAAAAACTCTTATCTTAGTTGCTGTTTCTGCCTGAAAAGGAGAGGATTTCTCTTAATTATCTGTTCCATTTCCCTCCTTTTCCACTTAATTACCTTTCAGCCAATGTCCAACTGGATTTCTCAAGAGTCCTCTTAAAATTTCAGGTTTATAATGATATGACTTTTTTCCTAATTAATAATTTTTAAGGCGATGAGAATATAGCTCAGCAGCACAGCACCTGCCTGGCAAGTGCAAGGTCCACAGTTTGACTCCCACTACCCACAACGAAAGAAAAACAAAACATAAAATAAAATAATAAAGAATTTTTATTCTCAAACCAGGGACAGCCAGTAATCCCTGCACTATGGGAAGAAGAGGCAGGCAGATTGCAAATTCAAGCCCAGAATAGGCAACTAAGTGAGACCCTGCCTCAAAATAAAACATAACATAAAAGAGCAGGAGGATGCAGCTCGGTGTGAAGTACCTGCGTTCAAATTCCAGTACTGAGAGGAAAAAAAAGAATTTTTATACCTAAAATTGAAGAGTATCTTATTTATGCACATGAACTAGAAAAAATATGCCTTCAAAACCAACCAACCAACCAACCAAACTCCGTTGGCCTGCTTGATTTCTAATCACTTTTCCTTGTCATTTTTCCCATTTAAGTCAAATCACCAAAAATGGATCATTTTTACGATATGTTAACAGCAACAAGATTTCGACTTTATTGTAAAATATTGTTGTTCTGTTTAAGTTTTAAAATAACATCTATTTCCAAGGCTAATTTTGCTGTCCTGTGTTGTTTTACATTAATGCAAAAAAACCAAAAACCAACCAAACAAACAAAAAAACCCTTTGGGAAAAAATATCAGAAAAAAGCGTTACTTTTTAAAATTCAGTGTCTTCACAAATACCTGCTGTAAGTGCATAATCAAAGAATCTCACATCTTATAGCTTTGCATTAAAACTATCAACATTAAAAGTGAAAACTTTAACAATTAATTTATTTAAAGTAGTGTATTTCCATTCCTGCAACACTTGAGCTTCTAACTATGGGAAACGGAACAACCAATATGTCATGTGAATGGGAAAGTATTTCAGATATTTTGGAAAGAAAATTGATTGCTCTATACCTTATTTTTTGCCTCAGCTTTTGAACTGTGTGAAAGCAGTTTTGCCGCTACCAAAGCCTTTGGATTATAAATGGCATAACAGAAGCAGTTTGCCCTTGGCATTGGCAATATCTGGATTTGCAACTGTGTTCCAAGAGAATAGTAGTGCATCCCTCCTCATCCCTTCTCATAGCATTTTACAGCCTGTGGGTATTGTAACAGAGGAGACACTGTCAACTCAAGGAACTCAAAACATACTTTCCACATGCCTGGCAAAGCAGTCATATTCAAATTACATTTTCAGTATTTAAATACAATCCCCCCATGCTGATATTGTTGGGTGCTATCTATCTTATCAGAGCAGTGTTATGGTCACTGTCACAGGCATTAATATCACACTTCCTCTGTAATAGGAGAGTCACCATTTCTGGATGGCCATAGGCACAGGCCAAATGCAGAGCAGTCCTGGGACAGTCAGAAACATTATTAGGAAATTAGAAATTTCAAAATGCACAATTATTCATGGAATCATGAACATTAAATACCTTTCAAATCAAGTATTCAATTGTCTTCATAAATGTAGAATACTTAGTAGCTCTTATTACTCACCTGTTAATGGAAGAGTGAGTGGATGATGCTTGTTTGTGTTTGTGGTGTGGTGTGGGGGATGAAAGTTGCTGTCTTGCACATACTAAACAAGAACTCTGTACTGTGCTACCTCCCAGCCTAGCATAGCCCACTGGAATAGAAAGTGCATGCCTTGGATTTAGCTCAACTGGGGTTTAATGCCTACTCTAAGTTCTTACTTTCTAGCTAGCCTTTAGCCTCTCTGTGCCTCAGTATTCTTACCTACAAAATGAGGATTGAAAGTAGTCCTCTCACAGGACACTACTCTGATAGTTAAATAAGAACCCACACAAAATATTTAGAACAATTTCTAAAACAAAAAACAGCTCAATGGTTGTCAGATACTATAATCTGTACTACTACTACTTAAGAAATACAACATTTCAATTAAATAAAGTAAAATAATTCAAATGCACCTACTTTGTAGGGTTAGGATTATTTCAAAAAGCCTCCAGATATTTCTTTCTCATATTTTAACACCTCTGTCATTGGAAAGCCATACACAGCTCAGAAGACAACAGATCTTGTGCAACTATAGCTGGTGGTATGGGAGGGCCCCTCCTCACCTTTGGAGAGGGAGGCTTTTTATGGGGTAGCAATATCACCCTCCATGTATGCTAGCATAGTTCTGATATAACTCTGTAATATGAACCAGCCTGTAGAATGTTGATGTATTCCAACCAGACTGGAAAATCCATGCATATGCCCATATAAGGGAGATGAAGACACAAGAATTGTATAAAAGGGGCAACCATGCCATGTTGGTCACATATATCCTGACTTAGTGTCAGCACCAATGAAGCTGTTTCCTGGGAAAAAGGCCTTGGTGTCCTGCCTCTCTACGTAAAAATCCCACAGTGGTGCTGTAAAAATTTTCTTCATATGGTGTCATCACATGATTCATGGTGCTTTACATTAAGCAAAATATAATGTAGGGAGGAAGAAGACAAGATGGCCAATCAGTGAGCAACAAAATACAAAGCCTTCCAGAAGAAACAATTCATATGCCAGAATAAAACATCCTGGAGAGAACCAGATAGAGAGAGATGGATCCTCTTGAAACAGGAAGAAATTAAAACGTAAAAAAGCTCGTCAAATACTTTGCGACTACAACTGAAACAGCTAAAAATTATGGGACAGAGCATTTTCACAGCAACTCGCCATGTTTGCACAGCTTGAATCCACGCTGGCAGGCAGAACCACACAAACTTGTTCCTGCTGCCACTCACTGGAAGCACAGCAGCGCTGAAGTCAGGGATTGGTGAGCCCAATGGAGAGTGGAGACAGGGAAGGGACCTTCATTAATCCACGGTCAGTACTGGGAATGAGACCCCCCTGCAATGGGAAGGGCGCGACCAAATGGGCGACATGTTGGAATTGGGCAGGAGGAGCCTGAACTGGGAGTGACAGAGACTTCAGTTGGTTGCTTCCTCCCCAGAGTAGATTTCTGGGATTTGCTTGGACTGGGCTGTGCCCATGGCCAGGACCCAATGAGCCATCCCAAATCGATTCCCTGCACCTAGCATGCACTAATCGAGTGAAGGCCCCTGAAGTTTGGCTGGCCCGGTGGGGAGGGGCACGCATATGCAGCCACAGCATACACCTCAGTGACAAGAGCAGTCAGCAGAGGGCGGAGGTCCCTCGCCAGCATGCTTCAGAGGAAATGTGACCAACAGGGAAAGAGGCTGGGACCTGCACTGTAACCTGTGTGGAGGAAGCCAGGGCCATGACAGGAGAGAGGCAGGAGGAGGCCCCCAGGCACAATCCTGAGAGCCTGATCCAGAAGAGGGAAAAACAAGGGAGACTGAGGGCGGCAAACATGCAACATCAGACATGGCTTCAATGGACATTAAGAGATATCTTCAAGACCTTGTAGATGAGCTCAAAAGTGAAATATTAAATCAGGTAAAGCAAGATATGAGTAGAGTAATAAAAGAAATGCTCTCAGGGAGCATCTCTCAGGAACATACAGACAGTAGAAGGGAGGAACACAAAAAAAGGAGAGAAACATTTGATAAACAATATAAAGAAAATATAGAATACATGAAGCAGATTCAAAGAGACTACCAGGAAATTAAAAACTCCAGCGAAAGCTGGCAAAACGCCTTAAAAGAAACTAAGGATAGACTATCAAAACTTGAAGACAAGTTTGCAATATGTGATCGCCAAAGGAAAGATCTCTTAAAAATAACAAGGAAACAGACAGTAACAATACAAAGGCTAGAAGATGACAAGAGAATCTACAATTTAAGAATAAGAAATGTGAACAAAGAAGCAGGAATACATACAGGTGAATTACAAAGGCTATTCACGGAAATAATTAAGAAAAACTTCCCAAGTATGGGAAAAGAAAATGACATTAGGTTGTGTGAGGCATACAGAACTTCAGCCACCTACAACCAAAACAGAACTAAACCCAGACATATAATAATCAAGATACCAGAAATTCAATATAAAAACAATATTGAAAGCTCTCAGAGAGAAGAAATAGATTACCTATAAAGGTAAGCCCATCAGGATCACGGCTGACTTCTCCACACAGACCATCAGATCAAGAAGAGCTTGGAGCAAAGTATTCCAAGCCCTGAAAGAAAATAATCTCCAGCCCAGACTGATGTACCCTGCAAAACTGTCACTAGAAATTAATGGAGAAACAAGATGCTTCCATGACAAAGAGGAACTGGGGGTGTCTGTGACCACCAATCCAACACTACAGAGAATACTGAAGGACATTCTAGAGAGAGAGAAAAAAAAATACCAGGATTTTAGGAACAGTGGCAGAAAGGCCTCAATTGTGGGGCAGGAAGTAGAATGAAGGAGAAAACTACACAAACAAAGGCAGAAAAATAGCATAGTAGAAATGAGGCAGAGAAGGATAACTAGAAACTCTAACATAGATGGCCTTGATACGCTATATTGTTAATAGTGCACTAGGATTTAAAACCCACATTACTCACACTTCTCTGCTTAGATGTATTATATTCTGTTCCAGTCATTCTACCTGTACTAGATTTGAGGGCACAGAACATAATCCCAAAAATAATAGGATATAGTATGATATTCACGCTTAACTTCCTACTAACTTTATCTAAAGCTCTGTAAAACCTACACTGTTTTACCATGACTGATCGTAATCGAATCTAGTTTGTTGGATTGCTATTTTGTATTGACAGATTTTATTCAAAGCTGTTATGATTGATAGTATCAAGTCTAAGAGTATAGGCAACTGTACTTAAGATGACAAGATCTACTACAATATCCACTATGGTTTGATTATTACCTGCCTTTGAAGTTTTATACTCTCTACAAAGTTTTATTTTTACTAATATTGTTATTTACTGTTATACTCAATTATACTGCTATATTCAATTATGCCTGATGATATAGACATCCTATTGAAGATAAAAAGAAACAAGACAGTTATCATGGTAATCACCTTGTACTGTGGTTTTATATGACTTTTTGGTTTCACGTTTTTATAGGAATTTGTTTTGTTTTGTTTTGTTTTGTTTTGCTAAGTGTTGTTTTTCCCTCTAATACAGGAAGGATAAAAATATAAGCAGAGATCCATGCATGTGTAGCTGTTTACACTCTCACTGTTTGACTATCTACTTTGTATGCTTTAATTTTGTAACTTGAACAACTATTTCTAAGAGGACAATATGTAATCTATTACCTAGTGATTTCTTATTGTTTATCTTTTTTTGGAATTCTGTATTATCTCTACCCTTTACATGCTTTCTCTTTAGATAAATTAAAAAAAAGAAAAAATATATATAATGTAGGCAACAGGTCTATGATACAGTGCTATGGTTGGTAATGAAAAACTACAAGTGCTCAACACTGAATAATAATAAAAGAAAATAAGTAACAACCCCTGCTTTTTTTTCATTTTAAGATTAATAAAACCCAGAATTCAAATATGTAGATATGACCCACTTTATCCAGTACTTAGAATTATAGAATGCCCAGAAATCAAATATTTCTAATGCTTAATATCAGCATTTAATATTGATACATACTTTGAAAAGAGCAGTTAAGGATTCTCTTACAATTTCCTTCCTACCTTACAAACATGTTTTGTTTGAACAGAAAAAGGAAAAGCTCCAACTGAAATGGGAGTTCTTTCTTCAATTTTAAATCTTTCCACTTGCTAGACTGAACAGGTGAGCATAATGGTTTAAGGAAGAGAAATCTTGATGTAGAATACATAATAGGTATTCAGGCTTTGTTTAGCAAATAAATGGATTGAAAGAATGGATAAATACTATTGGTAGTATAATGGAAAGCAGTATTTCTGCAATACTAATAATCATTAATATTTGCTATCTTTTACTGACATAAGAATACAATTAAAGTGATCTATACTTCCATACATAATAAAATACATACATTATACAATAAAATCTATAAGTACAGATAATTTATTTCTGAAGGAGCTAAAACTTGTCTCACACACACACACACACACACACACATACAGAAAAACTGAAAATTATCTGTGCTTAACTAATATTCCTGTTTTTCTCAAGGATTATTTTATTGACAGTCAACTTTCACTAGAGTTTTATACCTATTCATTGTAGAAATCAGATAACAGGAAAGAGGACACACAGAATTATTGCCAATAGTAATCAAAACATAGTCCAAAATGCAAGGCACAAAAAAAGTCAAAATACTGAATTAACAGCATTGTTTCTGGGGTCAAACTATATTAGAATCAAAAACTTAATAAGAAACCTTTAAATATTAGGAATAAAATGGACTTCTAGATAGATCATTTAAAAACCCAGAAAATTTCACTTCTCCTTCAAACGCCTAAAAATAACGAATTTTACCACAATTTGTATACATTTTCTGGCTAAAACAAGATTGCAGCCTATTTGTGTCTATACAAAATTAAACTGACTCTTTTCTCACTGGATATATCAAAGTGCATCTTTCCCTGTTAAAAATACATTGATGTGTATGCCAACTTCAATGATTATATATCATTCCATGCTATGAATGCACTGCAACTGATACAATCTCTTCCATGGAGTCTCCTTAATACATCACTATTTTAAGCACCGGTGAAGAAAAGCAAATTAAACGCGTCTGTATGTCCTAAAGGTATTCTAGAATGGACCTGATGGGTAGAGACATGCTTTCCTAAACCGTGATACAGTACTTATATCAAATTTCCTATTTGAAATAGTCATAAGCCATCTCCAATTTTAAGCAGCAGGATAAACTGTTCATCCTCATAAATTTTGTAGCTGGCCAATATTTCATTCCTTTGTAAAATTAAATTCTCTTTACCATTTCTTTTTATGTTTACAGGTCACTTGTCAATCTGCCAAACACCTAATTTAGAGTTCGATATAGCTCAGCGGTACAGTCCAGGATTTGAGGCTCACAAGGTGTGATAGATATCTAGCATCAAAATAAATAGGTATTAAATATTTTTCCTTTTATGATCTGAAAAAATTCTCTAAGATACACTGTTCATCTAATGTAGGTTGTCAATGGATTTCTTTTTCTTTTTTTTTTTTTTTCCCCACACCAGAATCTAACTCAGGACAGGACCTCATACTTTTCAGGCATGCACTGTGCAACTGATGTATATCCCAGGCCCTTGCTGTAAACGTCTTGCAAGGATTGTTGTCTTTCATTTTGTTAACATTTTTCTAATATAAATGAGCATTTAATTTTTCCTATGATAGTCAACCTTCAGAATGCAGGTGGGGAAGGGGATGGCTGAGTGGCAGTGTGTTTAGCATGCACCAGGCCCTAGGAGCAACCCCCAACACAAAAAAAGAATGCTAATTTTTGAGGTCATTCTTAGGAAAAATAAGCATATGTGCTTTCTTTTGCTACTTTTCTTATTTTGTATGATATGAAATTTTTAATCTATATGCCATCAGAAACTTTTGTGACATAAAAATCTAGGTAGGTTTTTTTTCCCAGGCATTTCATTTCATTCATGGGTCATTTGGATTTTTCAACTAAAATGTAGATCACCAGGATTAACTTCTAAATTCTGACAGATATTTGAATGTTTCAATTTTCTATTAAGTTACATTCACTTATCTGTCTTTGGGGCTATTAGTGAACAATTAATTTGGAAAATGACTTATCTTGATATACCTACAAAAGTGGGTCTTCACTACAGTTTCTTAGTGACACAATACCAGAAGAAGGTATGGAAGCTCAAGTGTTCTGTGACATTTTTATTTAGTTTCTGTAAAACCGATACAAAGAAAGCTTACATTTTGGGACTAATGGATCTTTCCAGTCAACAACTTGGAGTGCTCCCTGCCCATTTCTGTTTCCTTATAAGGTTCCTTAGCAAAGAACATACATGCACAAGTGTACACCAATAGAAAATGGACACTAGATTTTTATCAGATTAAGTCTCAGCCCTAAATTTGTTGATTACAGGAAATATGTTATACTCTACTTTTTAAACAACATTTACAACAGTTCTCTTAACGTGATACACACACGTTGCCATAGTGAAACAGCTTTACAGTAGTCAATAAAGTGATCTACAACAGAAGTGTAAGTGGAGTGAAAATTTTGGTTTTTTGCAGCTTATGAGCACTACCTGGGGATGGACCTTCTGCAAGCTTCACCTTCCTGGGTTGGTGAGAATCTTTCCTCATCCCTCCTCAGCCTCTCCTCCCACATGACCCTGGGACACCCCACCACCCCCTACCCCCTCTCTCCTGCAATGCCCAGGCCCCACAGGCAACACCTTGGCCTGCAGCCCCATTACCTGCTCTTCTGATCTCTGGCATTTATGTTGCTTTTCCTGAGAAAGAGGACATGCCTCATCTTGTCCAAGTTGACCCTAAGGGCAGCCTTATGGAGCCTGGGCATTGACTTGACAAAGGTGTAGAGCCACACACCCCTGCAGCTCCTTTGGGGTCCCTGGGGCTCCAGGGTGCCTGGCTCTTGCTGCAAAAGCCAAAGAAACTTTTCACCATAAAGGCTGTAAACCTTCCTTCCAGGTGACATCCCACCCCCTCGGAACTCACACTGCCTTTCAAAGGAAGCCAAATAATGGCTACCTCTTCTAACCTAGGCTCCAACACTAGCTACTGCCTCTGCACATGCTCATCTCTGCAGGCTCCCAGCCGGGAGCCTAAGAGCCTCTGGCCTCTGCTGGCACCTGCATTTCCCCAGGTTCCCAGCAACGGACCTAACAGCCTCTGCAGTTGAGCATTCCCACCCTCTCACAACAAGGAGCCTAACCACTTCTGAAAGTGCACATCTCTGCAGCCTCCAGCCTAGGAGCCCCCGGGCCCACCACACCTCCCCAAGCTAATGGATGGAGGGGGGAGGGTCTCAGGTGTACCACCTAAAGAATTTAACAGTTTAGACCAGTCAATAGAAAAACAGGGGAGGCTGTATTCCAATAAAATGTTACAAAAATGGCAGAAAACATTTGATCCATGGGTTATGGTTTTATGATCCCTGCTTACCTGAGAATATTATCCATCAAAAGTTATCTAGAATGAGTTCTGTGAAAAAATGAATGATGCCAATGCATGTACATTATATAATTTTGTCTGTATATGATTATATTATCATTGAGAAAAGCTCACACATGTTTATCAGGTTGCTATCTCTGGTTCGTAGGAGGGGAAGAGAGGAGGGGGAGAGTGAAAATCTCCATGTATGTATAAAGTAGTTTCATAATAAAAGTATTTCTTCAACAATACTTTTTGGGGAAAGAGGATTGTTTTTAAAAAGATGTATCAGGGGCTGGGGATTTAGCTCAGTGGCATAAGTGCCTGCCTTGCAAGCACACAGTCATGAGTTCGATCCCTGGTACCAAAAAAAGAATAAAAATAAAAAGATGTTTCAGAATTTCTTTAACCAGTCTGTCACCGAAGAGTTACCAGACACTCTTTAGCAGACTTCATTTTAAAACTGACCCTACACCAGGGTCCTGCCTCCCTATGGCCTCCCTACCCATCCACTTAGTTCACTTAATATTAGTTCACTACAGCCACAGTCACTAAAGATATTGTTCTGAAATAAGCTCGATGATCCTATCTGACAACATCTACATTCCCAAGTATCTGCTAATTTCTTACCTCTCAATCAAATAGTTTTCAAATCTTGATTGACTTTTGTTCACTTTTTGATGGACTACTTTACATCTCTTGATAGAATTCCACAGGGAACTACTTTCAGCTGTACACTCCATCCCCCAAATATCAACAAATTGTATCACTCAACTGCATATCTTATTTGTGTGGCTAATAATAATTCTAAATTTTATTGTGTCAAGAGTAAAAAATTATCATATAGTATATGAACACCAGAAGAACTAAAACCTAACTGTCCTAGTGCTTAAAGAGGTCCAAAGTTTAACCACAGCTAAAATTCACAATAGGATAAGAAAACACCTTCTACCTACAAGACAAAGCAATCTGTATAATGTTCAATATAAGAAAATGATCTCTTTATATAAACTAAACTAATTGTAGAAAGACATCCCCTTACTTTTACTCCTTAATTTTACTTCAATTCATCATATCCAATCCAGTCTCTAAATCCTGTATTTCATCTATCTGGATCCTTTAGTGTCTACTACCACCACATAGTTTAGACTCTCTTGCTTGAAATTCTCAACTTATAATTAAAACATTAAAAAAACCCATAACATTAAAATAATTTAACATTTGAAAAGCTCGGTTAAATACATTCACGTTATCAATTATAAGCAGGTAACATTTAAGAGTCGACTAATTTTTTATTACCTTTTTTGTATATGACAGCACCAGGGGCTCTAGAGCTTAGCTTCTCTCTCCTGCTTTGCACAACTAATACCCCCAATCCCATCATCTTTTTTATTTTCTTAATTGTGCAGACTCCCTTTCCCAAGGAAAAGTATGTAATCATCACTAGTATTTAGATTATTTTGTCTGATTAACATGTAGCCTTAAAAAACACTTCATGGTATGCAGAAAAAAATATACCATAAAATATCTATTTCTTATTATATTTTCTTGAGACCGGATCCTGCTCTGGAGTTCAGGCTGGCCCTAAACTCACTATGTAGCCCAGGCTGATCCTGAATATGCAGCAATCCTCCTGTCTCACCCTCCCAAGTGCTGGGGTGTGTGCCACCACGCCTGGCAGCAGAATGAATTTCTAATCAAAGCTGGATCAAAAACTCTGCAGCATCATAACATCTTCACCAGAGAAACTCCATTTTATAGAAACCTGCAATTTCTATAGAGTATTTGAATTCGTTTATTCAATATTGATTACAGTAGAGTGCTTTCCTTTTCAATTTTCAGTCTTTCACCTCTTCTCTCTTGCCCCACCTCCCACCAAAGAAAATGAGAAAAAACTATAGGAAAATGAAATCAGAGAGACGTGGTTTTGAATCCTAGCTCTGCTACATTAGTCATTACATTTCTATGGAGAGGGAATACGTGCAAAGCACCTACTTGCCTTGCACTTGGCAGATCATCAACGGTAACTATACACAGTTTGATACCGACAGCACTGTAGAGAGGCCACACTGACTCCATTTTGTCCCAGACATATCCACTCAAAAATGGTTTGGGAAAAAGTTTAGGCCTTGAAACACCTCCCCTCCCCCTGCGTGCAAGTTAAAAACATGAGGTTCTGTAAGTACAAGAAACAAACAAGTTAAACAATCTGAGCATGCGCAATTGGAGTTTCTTTGTTCTTTAACTCAATAAAAGCTGCTTGCTTGGGCTGGCCGGGTAGCAGCCAGTTTGCTGACCCTTAGTATGTGTGTCCCTTTATTTTCCTTTGCTTGCAGAACCCCAACACAGTATCTCCCCAAAACTGGTCACAATTTAGGATCTTTCTTTTTGCCAATCACATTTCAGAAATTGCTATCAATCGAATAACACAGCCCTTAGTTTTTGTTTTAATCCATTTTGACAATTATGTACCAAAAAAAACAGTAAGAAAATTAAGTGATCTCTTAATTAAAACTCATTTTGATTGATACGGAAAAGCATAAAATTTATACATACTAATTTGGTACTAGGTTATGCTTTGATACATGTGTACACTGTATAATGTTTAAATTAGGTTAAATATTCATCTCAACATTTATCACATTTGGTGAACCTTTTAAATTTTTTTTTTTTTTTGACCAGGGATCAAACTTGCGACCTCACACTTAAGCCACTGAGCTAAATCCCCAGCCCAACATTTTAAAATTTATCTAGGTCTTTGAAATGACAGTACCTTATTCCTACATTTAGGCATCCTATGTTCAACAGTCCACCAGAACAACTTCCTCCCATCTATCTGTATCTCAGTGACCAATGGTGCCCTATCTCCTCCATCCTCCCGGTCACTCAGAAGCACCATTCTATTCTCAATCCACCTGCCCCACACCGGAAGTGAACACAGAGCCTTCACATTGAGCTATATCCACATCCTCTTTTTTAATTGATTATTTTGAAACAGATTTTTACTAAGTTGCTAAATTGTCCAGGTTGGTCTTGAGTCTGTGATTCTCCTGTCTCCATGTTCTAGAATGCTGGGATTAACCTGATCAAGTCTTGTTTAGGAAAGCAGCAACAGAAACCAAAAGAAATGGCAGATCTGATGAATTCTGAAGGTGGAGTCAATAAACCATGGAAACCGAGAATGTGGAGAGAGTGGTGGAGGATTCAGATGGCCAACAAGTTTACAGCTTGAAAAGTGGCTGGGATGGTGATACTGGCAGTGAGGAGAACACAGTGAGGAAGATCATGTGTGTGCTATAATATGGGGACTTGACAGTGCTTGTGAAATGCATGTGAAGAACACCAAGCCTGCAATTTGAAGAGATTCAGGATGATGGTATGTGTTGAAGCTGAAATGCAGGAAAAACTGAGATGGACTAAGAAATGTAAAGCTGAAGAAAGCTGGGGACCAAATTCTGTAGAGCATCAGCATTCAAGAGACAGGCAGAGAAAGAAAAGCCTGCAGAAATCACAGGGGTCAGAAGGCAGGTGAACATAGCATATCAGAGGCCAACAGAATATTTCAAAGCAGGTGAACTGCTGAGAGTAAATAACATAAGGTGGAGGTCCCGTCCTTAGGGACCTGCTGAGAAACTCACTGATGCTCCAGGCAACAACAGCTTTGGTGGAGCGCGCTACAAATACTGTGGTGAATGAAGAGAGCCTAACACAGGTGCATAGGATCACTGCTGCACTGAGCGTCTACATGAGGTCATCATTACAATTAGAAAAATTCAAACATAAGATTGTGGTTTTGTAAAATAGGGAACAAAACAGACATTTGAAGGTGGCAACAAAGTAAGAAGCTAAAGATAACAGCAAATAGCTGTCTATAGAACCTAAGGTAGAAGGAAAGGAAGAGGAGTCAACTAAGGTGAGCAAAAACTGCACAACCATAATGTGAGCAACTGGGAAGGACTGAAGACTATTGTGAGACTGGGATGTTATTTTAATATTTCAGCCTCACTGAGCAATGACAAGGGGTAGAGTCAGTCACAGAAGCTGGTGTTTGAACTAGCATGAAAGAGAAGTCACTGGAGATGAGGGTAAAGCACTGAAAATGACGTTGGAAAGACAGGCCAAGCAGACACTCAAATTACCCAGAGGAAAGGCAAGACTTAGAACAGAGAGGAAGGTTATAAAACAAGACCCAAAGAATTTAATGAAAAGTACACAGATGATACTGAACAAGAAAGCACACAATGATAAAATTCAGTGGCCCACTGGTTGAAAGATCAACAGCTTTTTGAAGATAATAATTATTTAGCATTTTTCAAAGCTGCCTTTCCATTATGCTTCAGTAATCAGCTCTCTTCTAGAGAGATACCACTGTGTATCTCTAATAGAGTGCTTTCCCCATGGAAAACAAGCATTACAGATTTTATTCTAGTATTATCGCCATGGATCTACAAATTGTTACTAAGTTCAATTAAAAACATTCTTAGTAAAGACACATTAATTCTTGAACACAGAAAAAAAATTGTGCAGGAATAATTTATTGAAATCTTTTGCTGTCAGCAGCTTTATTAACAGAATTAATCTCTATGAAATTCCATAGCATAATCTAAGAATACAAAAACTGAGTATTCTTAATGAGTCTTGTAATATCAAAATTATTTTCTGTAAAAAATGCCATAAATGCACAGCTCTCAAAGCAAAATAAACAAGATGTTTTAGAAACATCCTGCTATAGCTGCATGAGGTCTGTAGACCAGGAGAACTTTTCTGTTCTATCATTTATTTACTAATGGAAATGAATTGAAGACCTTATTAACTCAATCCTGATTATGCATTTTGGGGAGTAAAATAAGACTTTCATACTGCTGCATTACCGTTTTCACACAGATGCAGCAAGATTTCATTACTAAATGAAATAGTAGATTTCATTACTAAATGAAATGCAAATGGATCTTAATCATCTTTAAGGTACCTAACTTCATAAGATAAATGCAAATTAAAAGTACATTGAGAGGTCATTTCCAACCTATTGTATTGGCAGAGATCCAAATGTTTAACAGCACACTCTATGTAGGGAAAGTATAGGGAAGCCAGCTGATGAGACCATAAAATGGTACACTCACTGCAGAGGGAGATCTGCAACATGAAGAACAGAGATATATGCATTCACCTTGTGACCCAAGAGTTCCATATCTAAGAGTCTATCCCAAAGGTACCATGACCAAAATACAAACATCGTCACACACAAAGCTACTGACTGCAGGACTGCTTATAGTAACAGCCTAGAAACGACCTTGATGTACACGGACACAGACATGTTGAATAAACTATGGTACAGTAACACAATTAGGTGGTATGCTGTAGTAAACAGGACTGCACAATAACTATATTCTATCATGGAATGATCTGTAGAGTAACTGAAGTGCAAACAGCAAGTTGGAAAAAAGCAGGTTTATTTACCTAGAAACATAGGCTATGAATGCATGCACATATATGTACAAATAATTTTCAATGCACATAGGGGAAATAAGAGTAAAGGAAACAGGGATTGAAGGTGGATGTCTTTGAATAAACCTTGTTCCTAGACTTGACTTTTGAACCGTATCAATATTTTAAATAATTAAAAATAATAAATTTTAAAAACCTCCAAAAATTGAAAGCAGAAATGAGACAAACCTGATTCCTTAACTGTCATTATAAACTCATAGGGAGTAACTTGACAAGAGAATTTAAGAACACAATAGCCAAAGCATACACAGTAGGATATACCCCAGGGACCAAAAGAACTGCAAAAAGTCTAAAGCTGCTTTAGTAATTATTTTATTGCAGGTATTACTAATACTACTATCCTGAGTCTTGAAGTGTATGTATTACAGGATAAAGCTAATGAATAATTGTATAACTATTCCCAGAAAACAGAATTCACAATGTGAAAGAAAAGCAACACAGATGTAAAACCAATGAGATTAAGTAACTCTATAGCCTTCAATTTTAATTACCAATATAAAATTATATTTTGCTTTTTAAATAAGTATTTCCTAGCTCTCTTCAGTGAAACAGGCTAGTATTATGTTTAAACCAACAGCGATGAACATTTTCCTTACTGAAGTTTCAGTCTCTAAATACCACTTTCCATTAAAAAAAAAAAAACCTTTTTAAAAAATGACTAATTACAGGACTGAATTAGGAAAATGAGACAAACTTGGAATACCTTTTCATACCAGAAAACAAAAAACTTGTGTAGGGCCAATGCAAAGTCTCCAGTCTCTTATGGCCAATTACAAAACATTGGCATTTCAATCATGTTAAGACTACATCAGAATAATCAAATGTCTTGAACTCTGTTGCTTTATAGTGACCTTGAAAGGATAAAATAAAAACTAATTGCTCACATTTGCTGAATTCTACAAAATCAAGTGGTCATTTGAAAAAGCAAGTAACGGGCAAATAATTAAACATTTTTATTTATCAAACTATTCCCTCTGGCAAGTTGCTGCATGCAGAAACACTCTACCAAATAAATCAAAGAATGACAGAATATTACTATTTTGCAACCCTAATGAACAGCTGTGGCAATACAAAAGTCAATGGCCTGGTAGTCACCAGACTGTTTCTATAAAGGCTTTGCAAGCTACATTCACCTTCCATTGCATATTCCTTTATTTATGTTTTTAACTTTTTAAAAAAATACTTTAAAAATATAAAAATTAACGTGACCTCACAGGTTGTATATAAACATGCCCACATTTAGCTTATAGGCCATATTTGGCTGAACCCTTCTAATGAACAACATCCAAAAAACATTCACTCAGGGGCCTGGGGATATAGCACACTGGCACAAGGGCCTGCCTGGCAAGTGTCAGGTTGTGAGATTGTCCTTGTTACTCCCATTTCCCCCAAAAAGATTCATTCAGACATAACATGCCTATTGACAGACTCCACTGACACCTTTATGTATGGTAGTTGCTCAAACAAAGTAAAACAAAACAAAATAGATCATGCCTCTAGATGCCACTATCAACTAACAAAAACCAACAAAAACGGAGGATACATGAGACACCATGGTGATGCAGTCAGCAACATCCCCAGCTTTGAGGTATCATTCAAGCCAAATGGCCCAATGTTTTCAACAAATAAATTACAAAGAAGAAAGTGGAGGGGTAAAGAAAGCTTAAAAGAAATGTACAACAGCCTCTGTGAAGCCTCTGATTCAAACAAAAAGACCCATCTTTTTATTTTAAAGAATGATTGGATAGAGTGTACATTCAGCATTAGTCATACGAGTCAAGAGGTATAAACCAAGCAACTGAATAGACACGTAACATATTCATACACTATAATAGTGTTAAGTCACAAACACGAAATTTTAAAAATTAGTGAAATACTGATTCAGCTACAACAGACACTGTCCTTGAAAACAAGATTTAAAATAGAAACAAAAACAATACAAACACTGAAAAACACCCGGAACAGAAGTTACAATGAGTAATTAAACAACTGCATTCAAATCAATGAAATACTCTCCTGAACATTTCCAATGGAAAAGTGGTAAACTAAATTCAGTATTTACTACAAAATTTTAATAGAGCAACTAAAGTGTCATCAGAAAGTAATGCTCACAATTAAGCAAAGTGGTTTTGTAAAGTTATTTGTTAGATGACCACATGTTCTACTCCTTTTCCAAGAGGTATCTAGAAATCCAGCATGTGAGCTTTAAACTAAAGCTCTTAATTAACTCCATTAGCCTACTAACTGTTGCAGGCAGCTGAGTTAGTCAGACATACTATAGGCAGTGAGACAGGGCTGGTTCCTGGATGGTGCCAGTGCAGACACCTGGCAGCTGCAGGGAGACTGATGCCTCCTGCTGTGGATCAGGCCTCAAGACAAAAGGCCAAACAAATAACACCCATAGCCTGAGGACTGATACCCTAAACAGGTCCCACCCCCTTAGGAAAGAGTCACTGCTCTGTAAGAAGGCCCACTTTCTACGTGACTGGCTTCCCCCTGTGTCCCTAATGGAATCAATTTTACCTCAACTATTGATGTTATTGGCTAACTATAGTTATGTCCCACTTTATGCCCATCTGCCTTGTGAGCTCCCAGTCTTCTCCCACCTTGAACCCATGGTTTTACTCTATAAAAGTCCCTGGAAAAGACAGAGTCCTTGGCAGCCCGCTCGGGACCCCTTCGGTCTCCCTTCAGACAGAAGCTTTCTTTGTCTCAATAAATACATGCTGCTCTTACGTCCATTGTTCCTAAAATTCATTCTTAGATTTTAAAGAACACAAACTCGCGGACATGGCTGGGAGTTTCATTCCCCTATATCACAACCAGCAGCTACAACCTATGTAGTACTTCAGTTCCTCTAATAAACTGAAGCTTTCTGTCTCCCAATGATAAAAAAAGGTGGCGGTGGTGGTGGTGGTGGTGGTGGCGGC